>JAUUDZ010429819.1:0-13760 GCA_032361705.1 Panulirus versicolor
GAATGATTTGGTAAACAGAGAAGAGGTAGTAAAAGTAACATAGTCTCGAATTTTAATTCTATGAATGTGCTGTAAAACTAGATTATCTGCTGAGTACCTGAGTCTTAAAATAATTCATTCTTGACTTGTATACAGCAGAATGAGAAAAGTATGAATAAAAAGCAACAGTGAAAATTAATTGAGCAGAGATTACTTTAATTGTTAGTTATTTTTGAGAAGATAATAGTTTTATAAGAAAATAAGGCTCAGTATTTGGTGAGCTGCAGTTCTAGGATGAATTATAGAATGACCACTTAGTCAAGTAGGACATATTTGGAACAGAGTTGAAAATGAATATTAATTCATATCCTTGAAGTGATTAGGTAGAATGTTCCAAAGCACTAAGTGCCAAGGGAGAATGTTTCATTGTAGAGTGCCTTGTGTCTTAAAGTACCAGACTTTGGTGGGCTTATTAAGTTTGTCAGTGACATTTCTGTGTCAGAATAGACACCTCTTACAGAAACCTCATCCATTAATCCAATCCCAGTCCCATATTTCTATCCAATTGTCATAACTTTAGTCTCACACCTTGCACTGAGCTGAAACTCAGTCTCAACCTAAAGCTGTTGACTAGCTAGGCCTATCACGGATGTAGTGTCTTACTCCAATGGAAGTTGGTACTCATATATCTTGCCAATAAAAGGAAAGATAAGCAGTTAGGAGGGCTGCCCATGCCAGGGGTCAAATTCAGGCCTGTGGATTGGTCAGCATCATGAACCAACACACAGCTTAGGTGCTGTAATGGGACATCTGGAAGTACTTTAATTTCATGCTAGCTGGCAGGAACATCATGGTAATATTTTAGGATTGATACCCATGAAAATAAAAGGATCATTTTATTTATTTATTTCTTACACACATGAATGCCTTTCCCTCCTTGGTGGGATAACATGAGGAATAGAAAAACAGCATCCTTACTTGCACACATCCATATCTTGAAATCACATATTGTATAAGAATAACTTGCTTGAACTGCTAGCAATTTAAGACTGGAATACATTATCCCACATGATATTTTTCTGATTTCTCTGGGACAGTCAGTAATTGTAATTTCAGTTTTACAGTGGTGTGTAAGCTTGGTCTAGTCTGTGCCTAGCAAAGGTAACCTATGTCAACAAACAGCCTCGGAAAAATTCTGTGAAACTGGACATAAGACATCTGGAAAGTTTGAAGACAACTTGTTTGTGACAAATCAACACATGAAGTATATATTAACTGTGAAGAGTTATTCTTTTGAAGAGGTCATATTTACTAAAATTATGTTCATTACTAGATTTACTTACTATAGGCATTAATGACTTTCTTATTTTTTTCAGCGTCACCTATCTGACACTGATTTTGAAATGGTGTTCCACATGACACGAATGGACTTTTATCGCCTCCCAGAATGGAGGAGAAATGACTTAAAAAGGCGAGCAAAACTTTTTTAAAAGAAAAACACGTTTACCTATTTTTTCATTTACCTAGGAGAAATTCGGCAACCCACTTAGACTATCAGCTAATTAATATATGTATTTTCAAAGTTCATAATATTGGTCCTGTTAACACTGAATTATTAATTGGAATTGAAGGGAAAATTGTTTCATACAGTTGCATGATTAAAATATCAAAAATAAGCAGTTATAGAATCCAGCAGTTAAATGTTCATGCAAAGAGCCACTCAATTCCATCCTTATTATCAGTTTTGAAAAGTGTAGCATGTAGTCACAGTCGTTAAATATGAAATTCTCCAGATCAAAGTTGAGAATTACCTGAAGGTGCTTTGATCAATTCCATATGACATATATTTGTAGATGTATGTGTAGTGTTTTATATCACTAGAGTCTTCAGTTAGATTGAAATTAATAGTAATTTTTGTACATCACTTGACCGAAATTTTGTCCAGGTAGGTTCATAAACTATTATAGATATCAGGATATTTTGTAAATTATATTTTAAATGTTGATAGCCTTTGTTAGGTCAAAAGCTGATACTGACCGGGTGGGTTTTGGTTAAGAATGAACTGATACGTGGTTAATATTTAACCCACACTCGTCATGCTTGTTAATTCTCCCAGTTTCACAACTTCTAGTCTCTTTTATTCCAGTCGATACAGTCCAGAACATACGTAGACCCTTCCTTATGATTAGTTATTATATGTTATCTCCCTTTTGCTTTCAGTTTTTGGTGCTTATGTTGGGCAGTGATCTTTCATATGTGACATCAATCATGGAATTTCAGCTTTTAGAAATATTACTGTCTTATACTGTTATTATGTAAATATAAAGAGAAACTTGTGAAAGTTTCTCACACTTAACATGCCTGATTTTGTCACATCTGTGTACATCTTAGAATTTTTAAAGATCTGCAAAATATACCATGAATGGGACATGTGCTTAAGTTTCAGTCTCAGTTGTAAATTACAAGTTGTAACCAGTTTGTAAATAGTGCCTCCTAGAGCTTCACATGTGGTGCGATCAGTGGTTGTGATCCTTAACTGGGATTCTTGAAGTCCTTTTTAAGGTTATGTTTGGAAGGCTTTGCTAGCTTGTAATACAGAAGGGATTTTTACTGTGCATTATTCTGAGGGTAAAGTCCCCCTTTATGATGATCTGTTAGGGAACTCTTCAAGCTTTCAGGGTGTTCCATCATGCCTGTTGTTATGTTAGCAAAGCTCCTCCTACGTTTGGTAACAATACAGAACTTTATTTTGAGCTCCAACATAATAAAGAAAATAATAAGGTATTAGTATCTAAGCATTATTATTGCTGATCACATCATTTCAGTCTGTGGTGTTTAAGCCATGCACTGAACTATTATGCCTAAGGTGAGGGATCATGTGGTTGTCTGTTATTACAACTCCATGTTACTACAGCAGCTAAATCTGTGGTTGTCTCAACTGCCATGCTCTTTTTGAATGACAGATTTTATATTTTAGCTTTTTTATCAAAGTTAGTGTCCTATTAGTAGTGTCAAGAGAGAATGAGTTCTGAGGTTGTAAAGATGTACCAGCCAGTGAGTGTTGTGTGATCATTTTATGCACCTGTGGTAAAACTTACCTTCATTATCCTGTTGCTGATGATAGGAAGAACTGGGATAAATAAGGTTAGTATATCATAGATGAGCATAATTCATAAATATTTTGCATAGAAACTTGAGATATATAAGGTACTGTGCCTAGTTTCCCAATTCTATGTGAAAATTACTTTTAATGGTGCTGTGTTCCTTTGTCATTGAGTTCCCTTCCGTTATTGATTTATTATCTTGTGACTTTCTGTGCTTTTATTGTTTCATTGCATATCAAATTTTCTAATCAAAAGAACCAGTATCCCCATTTTTGGTTCTTTGGTACAATAACTTCAATTATATTCATGGACGTATGTTTACAGGCCATCAAGGGAAATCTTGCATCCTGTATAATATATAATCATAAACCTATCAATCAGTTTTCCAATAATCATTATTTGCATCTGTCTGTATTTACAGATTCTGCATTCTCCTTCCTTTATTTGCCTAATCTGATATTTTTTGCCCTATCAAGCAGGTATTCATGAAATATAGTCATCTGTGTATACACATTTACTATTTATCTCTAGCTCTTATTTTCTGTAGCTTGTTTGATCAGTATTGCTCATCTTCAAGATTTAATCATGATAAGTAGGTGCTACAGGTAGAATGGTTTGAACACATCTTTAAAATACATAAATCTTCAAAGTTCATGATCTTGTGTATTCAGGATTTCTGCCAACTTGGATCATGAGTTTCCAGTACATTGCTTCTGTAAATGTTTTATCACACATTTCAAACAAATGACAAGTAAACTGCATCAAGTATGTGAAAACACCGTTGAGGTTACGATGTGTTAGCACAGTCTGTGGTCCTGTCTTTTGAGAATCGATAAAATCCCTAAATCTAAACATTGCTGATCACAAGGATTGCAAATTTTTGACATTCTACCTGTATTCTTTCTTCAAGGTTAAAGCAAAATTTATCTGCACTTTCAGCTGTAGTGTAGTTAATTTCCCCTTCACTTTTTTTTCTGGTTTTGTGCTCTATGGTTTAATACTAATTTTCCATATTATGTTCTGCATGCATTATTTTTTCATTTGGTTTTAAATTTGTTTTCTGGAAGATCCAAGGAATTACCTGCTGTCTTGAAACTTAATTCATGAAACTTTCACAATAACTGCACACACACACACCCTCATTACCATGAGACACATTTCTTATTTATTTTTTCAGTCTATTTACTAGCATTCATTATGCAGTTTAATGTAGTTGTATTGCTTCCATTTGTTTAAATTAACTAACCATCATTTGCTTTTACCATTGCTTTTAATGAATGCTGGATATCTGGCTTTAATCATTTGTCTGACAAGGCTTTACAGAAGGTGGGTATTTGTTGCATTCAGACATTTGTTTAATGTATGCATGGGGATTAAAAGAGATAAAGTTTACAAGAAACTGATTTTAGTAAAATTTTTAACTTCAAAAATGAAAAGTTTATACTTTGGAAAAAGCAAGGGAAGAAGAGAGGAGATGCCTTATGTACTAACATTTGTAACATGCTATTATTGAAACATATGCCTAAGTTTCCCATAATACTGCTCATTTTTCAAAATCAGGAAAAATTACTATTATCAGTATCATCAATATATGATGAAAAAATCAATACTTAAAATAAAAACTTTAAAGTTTCAAGACCTGATGGTAGAAACAAGTTCTGAATTGGTCCTTGACATAACAAGTATGATTTTATATACATTTTGTAAGCAAAACTGCTTGTTTTACATTGACTTGAAATATCAAGGTATGTTAGTCCTTCCAGATTTAAGAATGATGAATAAGTACCCTGACGTGTATTAAAACTTCCTGCCAACCTTCACATAATGCATTTAGACAATGCCTAATGGAAAAGCAAATTATATGAGCACATTGCTAATGCAGTTGGATGGAATCTGTTCAGCTGGAGGTCATTCCCGGTGTAAAAATAATGCCAAAAGTGATGGTATTTACAATAACACAGACGTTGCACTTTTTTCCTTCTTGGGGCAGGTATTCGTATGTCATGTATAGTTATGTTTTTCATATGTTAATTCTTAGTGCCAAAAATGTGAAATCCTCAGCTATGGACAAAATCCATAACAAAATTTGCATGTTTGTAGCTTGCTTTCCCTCCTTTAATGTGTGAATTAACCTAAGGACCACTGTTAATAGTAATCCATTATTAACATGGGCAAAGCAAGGGGTGGTGATAGTGTGGCATTGTCCTGTATTATTTTTAGTTCGTGACAAAATTATAATTTCATTAGAAAGTACCTGTATATTGAGTTCAGTTTTCAATGCATATTTACAGTAATAATGTTTGTACTTAGAAGCATCAAGATTTTCATAAGGTAAAGGAATAAGAATTCAACTGCCAACCTTATACCACACTCTTGGTTCCCAGCTACATTAACTTTTCTTGTGATTTTTTTTTTTCTTTTATGAGTGAAAAAGTTCATGAAGACCTACTTGACTAGTTAAACATGCGTAGTTTTAAGATATTATTCCAAGAAGAAAATAATCCACATAATGTAAACAAACAGATATCAAAAGCCTGTGTTCTTAGCTAAGTAATCTATATTATTTTCTACTTTCAAATAGCTATACCATGTGGCTGTATTTTTGCCACTATCTCCAGTGTCTCATATTTTTGTCAGTGTCATGTAATATTTCTGTACATTACTGTCATGTTACCTATCCATAATTCAGTCTGGCTGTTATGTCATTTACCTCTTCCTGGTGAAGCAAATCTAAAACTAAAGCTAGGAAGCAAAACATTGGATAACAACTTAAGGCATTATTTACATACTCCATTATGAATATACTTATAGCAAAAATAAAGAAAAAGTTGGATTCTCATACCCACACCAGTCAAACATGTAAATCCTAATAAGAAAATATTTTCATTTTAACAATCCAAACTATTGTTATTTACTGCAATCTGCTACCCAAAAGCTTGTAATGTAAATTCCTTATTTGAATAATATTGTAGTGCTGCCAGAAATATAACCCCTCTTTAGTAATATATTTTCAAGGATGTATATTGAAAATACATTGTCCTGTATATTTTTGCTTATTAGTGGAAGCCAACTTTTTTCAGTAATAATTTGGAGTACCGAAATCATAATCAGAGTAAGAACTCATGACTCACATGGTCAGGATTTTTATTGTCTGTTTCATTTTCCATTATTCAGGGACATGCTTCATGCTTAATTTACCTGTCAAGTACATACAAATCAACAACAGCTGTTGCTTCTGGCATATTACAGGGGTGCAAATTCTCATTTATTCATCAAATATTTCACATGTAAGACAACTTGCTTGTATTACTACAATTATTATTATTATTATTATTATTATTATTATTATACACATTTTGTGCAGTGCTTGTTTTGGGAAATTCTGAGTGGTAAGGGTTTGGACCAATTAATATTTGTTATTCCACTAAACACAGCCTACCCCATAATCCTTACAGACCTTAATCAAACATCTTTCAGCCAACAGTAATATATATATTCCCATGTATGAAAATATGTTATCACCATTGGCCCAGATGCTTCCCACCACAAATGAAGGACCATATGTTTAAGCAGGGGTACAAACCAATCCCATTTTGTACTTCTACTTGTGAGACATGCATCTTCATATGCTTTCAGTAACTGCTTGGGTTGCTATAGTCTGTAGGAACATATGGATAACCAATAATTGACTTTGCTTGAAGCTGTGTTTTATTTTCCCTTTATGTTTATAGTGAAGAAAACATGAACTATGACTTTTTAGGAAAAGAAGGCCCATTTATACAGTGAGTGTGTATGTTTGTAGAATTATCTTGAATACCTAAGGAAGGTTTTCAAGTTTGTGACTTATTGGTTATACACTGAAATTAATGGACTTAATGACCCTGGCAGCAGTAGACTACAAATAAAACAGAAAACCAACAAAAGAGGTCATCTTGTATAATTGCAGGGTGCTCCATGTAGAAAATATTGTAATCACTTCTTAAGGAAAAGAAGACAATGTGAATAAACACAACAATGTCATGTTTTCAAAAAAATGATGAAGAAATGCCATTAAGAATTTGAATATCAAAATGAAATGTAGGTATCTTTAATCAAAAGGGTACAGATAGAAGAAACTGTCTGAATGAGAATTTAAACGAGATCACTTACCTCATTTACACCATATATGGTGTGCTTTTTCCTGAATAAAGGTAAAATTATGTAAGAACTTGCAATATATTTTTCCATTATACCCTCTATCTGCAAGAATGAGGTAAATGATCTCTTGTTCAAATTCTCATTCAGACAGTTGAGAGAGCAGAAGAGGGTGTGTTGAAATGGTTTGGACATATGAGAAAAGATTGACAAAGAGGATGTGTCAGGTGGAGGGAACCAGAAGTGGGAGACCAAATTGGAGATGGAAGGATGGAGAAAAAAAGATTTTGAGTGATTGGGGTCTAAATTGTACAGAAGGGTGAAAGGCGTCCAAGGAATGTAACCCCATCATAAAGCGAGGAGCATCTGTATATATATGTATGTGTATGGGTGTTTATGTATATATTGTGTATATGAGTGGATGTTCCATTCTTCGTCTGTTTTCTGAAGCTACCTCTGATGTGGGAAACAGCAATTAAGTATAACAGGACAAGATAGGGAGCTGTGGTTTTGGTGCATTTCATATGACAGCTATAGAGTGAGTGTGAATGAATGTGGCCTCTTTCTGTTGTGTTTTTGTGGCACTACCTCGCGGACATGGGAAACTGCAATTACATATAATAAGTTTGAATGGAGAAAAACTGGAGGAATAGAAGTGTTTTAGATATCTGGGAGAGGATTTGGCAGAGGATGGAAGCGGAAGTGAATCATGGGGTGGGGGAAGGGGCGAAAGTTCTGGGAGCATTGAAAAATGTGTGGAAGTCGAGAACATTATCTTGGAAAGCAAAAATGGGTATGTTTGAAGGAATAGTAGCACTAGGAACAGACAAATACAGGCCACATCTTTTCTCTACCTGTCATGTATAATGCCCCAAAACGACAGCTCCCTATCCACAACCAGGCCTCAGAAACATTTTCGTTGTATACCCAGGACACTTGACATGCCCTGGTCCAGACTACTGACAGCACATCAACCCCTGTATACCACATTGTTCCAATTCACTCTATATCATGCCTGCCTTTCACTCTCCTGCATGTTCAGGCCTTGATTGCTCAAAATCCTTTAAACTTCTACCTTCCATCTCCAGTATGGTCTCACCATTCTCCTTGTTCCCTCCACTTCAAACATATATATATATATATCCTCTTCGTCAACCTTTATTCCCTAATTCTCTCCACGTGTCCAACCCATTTCAGAACACCCTCATCAGCTCTCTTGACCATAGTCTTTTTAATACCTCATCTCTCTCGTACTCTTTCATTACTTATTTGACCAAGCCACCTCACACCACATACTGTCCTCAAATATTTAATTTTCAACACATCCACTGTCCTCTACATGGCCTCATCTACAGCCCAATGCTCACATCCACATAATATTAATGGGATTACTATACCTCCAAACACACCCATTTTTGCCCTCCCAGATAATGATCTCTTTTTGCACACATTCTTCAGTGCTTTCAGAACCTTTGCCCCTCACCCACCCTATGACTCACTTCTGCTTCCAAATGGTTCTGTTAGCTGCCAAGTCCATTCTCACAAATATTTCACTTTCTTCTATCTTTTCATTTACACTCGCACCCCAACTCACCTGTCCTCCAACCCTGCTAAATCTAATAACCTTGATGTTATTGACATTTACTCTCAACTTCCTCCTTTCACACACACTTCTAAACTCAGACACCAACTTGTGCAGTTTCTCACTTGAATCTGCCAGCAGTGCTGTATCATCAGCAAACAAGAACTGGATCACTTCCCGGGCCCTCTCCTACCCTACAGTTTGGATACACACCTCTCTCAACCTGCCACCATTGTTGTATCATCAGCAAACAGCATCTGACTGATTTCCCAGGCCCTATCCAACCCTACAGATTGGATACTCACCCCTCTCTCAAAGATGCTTTCATTTACCACCCTCTAACCCCATCCATAAACAAATTGAAAAAAAAATGGTAACATCACACATGCCTATCATGGACCAACCTTTGTTTGGAACAATTCACTCTCCTCTCTGCCTACTCCCACATTGTAAGTATGCCATACACCCTTGATAAAAACTTCTCATTGCTTTGAGTAGCTTTCCTCCTACAATGTATATTCTTAAGACCTTCCACAAGGCATCTCTATCACCCTTATCATATGCTTTCTCCAGATCGCCATATACAAAAACCATCTGTTTCTCTAAGTGTTTCTCGCACACATTCCTTAAAGCAAACACCTGATCCACATATCCTCTACCACTTCTCATACCACACCGCTCCTCCCCTCTTAGTCACTAACCTCTCATACAACTTGCCATGTACACACAACAGACTTATACCTTTGTAGTTTGAACAATCACATATCTCCCCCTTGCCTTTATACAATGAAACTAAATACTCACTCCATATCCTTCTCACTTAATCACTACATGTTACCATTTCCCCTTTTGCTCTCTTCACAAAAGTTCTTATTTTTTCTCTTATTTTTCTCACATTACTAACCACCTCCTAAGACATCTCATTCTTCCTAAAGTTTACTGATACTCACAGCCCCAATTCTCATTTGCCCTCTTTTTCAGTCCTTGCACTTTTGACCTTCTGCTGCTTTCTCTTATCTGTCCCCCCAGTCATTTTGTTCTCCTTCCTTGCACATACCACCCAAATGCTGCTCTTTTCTCTTTCACTAGCAACTTCACTTCATCCTACCGCTCACTACCTTCCACCTTTTGCATGCCACATGCATCTCTCACACATGCCAGAACTGCTTCCATAAATACCTTTCATTTCTCATCCACTCCCCTTGCTTTGCTATTATAATCTCAATCTCTCCTGGTATTTCTTCACGCAAGTCTTTTTCAAGCTCACTTATTCTTACCACTCTCTTCTCACCAATATTGTTTCATCTTTTCAGAAACTCCACAAATTGTTACCCTTATCTCCACAAAAGTCTATCTTTTACATGTTTGTGAATTAATATGTAATCCAATAATGCCCATTGACCATCTTTCCTACTCACATACATATATTTTTACATGTCCCTCTTTTTAAACTATGTATCCCCAACCAACAGTCCTTTTTAGCACTCAACTCCACAAGTGGTTTACCATTTCCATTCATAATACTAAATATCCCATGTCCCACGATTATACCCACAACTACCACATTACTCACCTTCGCATTCAGATCACCCATCACTAATACCCAGTGTCTTGCAACTGCTGAAACTTGCCTCTCATGATTTTTTTTCTCTATGCCAGGGCCATAAACACAAGTAATCTTCTATCTCATCCCATACGCTTTCATTTTTACCCATATCAGTCTAGAATTCACTTCCTGACACTCTTTCACACACTTCCACAACTGCCTCAGTAGTGCTATGCCTTCATTAGCTCTTGGTCTCTCATCAAACCCCTGACTTTACTCCTAAGACATTTTCAAACCATTCTTTCTCTTTACCTTTAAGCTTTGTTTCACTCAGAGGCAGAGCATCCAGGTTTCTTTTCTCAAGCATAGCACCTATCTCCCCTCTCTTCTCATCTTGGTTACATCCACACACATTTATACACCCCAGACTGAGCCTTTGAGAGGGATGGGCACTTGCTGCTTGGGTCTTTCTTATGATTTGTCTTTTAGAAATTGAAATACAATGGGGAAGGGGAGAAGTAAGTCTACCTCCATAATCCCAGCATGCTGTAGAAGGCAATTAGAGAGGGCTGGAAACCCTTCCCTTCCTGTATTTCAATATATACACACCGAAACCACAGCTTCCTATCTACTTCCAAGCCCCACAGACCTTTCCATGGTTTATCGTGGGCACTTCACATGATCTGGTTTGGTCCACTGACAGCACGTTGGCCCCCAGTATACCATATCGTTCCAATTCATTCTATCCCATGCAAGCATTATAGATATATGACCCTTACCTGGGTGTTGCTGGATTCTGCCTGCTCGAGATTACATTACATGTGAAAAGTCGCCTTTGGTGAGGCTGTATCACTGGAAGTACATTCTCCTCCAAAGGAGTCTAAAGTTCCCTGCTGTTGGAAGTAGTTCAGCCTTGAGCTGCAGGAGCCTTTGGAAAGGTCATGGGTAATACCAAAGCTCCTTCACAGAAATTGATCCTGAGTAATCATAAATAATATGTATGTATATATGAATGTATATTAATGCCTCTCCTGCTTTAGCAAAGAAGCATCAGGAATTATGGCCTTATTTGCACACATCTAATCTCTGTATGTGTAGGTGTACTGAAACCAGAAATTACCATCTGGAGCCAAAATCCACAGAGTTCTCCACTATTTTTTTTATGTTAGCTGAGATGGCACAGGCAATTGAATGCCCTAATCAAAATAATCTCATTAACACTTTGTATATATAGGGGGTAGGGGAGAAAGAATACTTCCTGTGTATTCTCTGTGTATTGTAGAAGGCAACTAAAGGGATAGGGAGCGAGGGGCTGGAAATCCTCCTTTCCCATTTTAAATTTTTCAAAAAAGGGAACAGAGAAGGAGGCCAAGCGAGGATATTCCCTCTAAGGCTCAGTCCTCTGTTCTTAACGCTACCTCGCTATGGCGGGAAATTGCGAATACGTATAAAAAAATATATTGCAAATGACCATGCACTTTCATAGAACATGACTATTTAATTACTAGAAATGGAATACCCATTGTCTCATGTCCATGAGCAATGGGGTCCCAATCGGTCATATCCCTCCAGGCTCACATTACCTAATAGCGAACAGTTTTACCAAACTTACTGCCAGATGGAGGTATATAAACACAAAAATAAAAGCACACTTTCATAGAACATATAATGCCCTCCAACAGCAAGGATATCAACCCCATACCATTTGTGTGTTAGCTGGGTCAATGAGCAACAGGTTCTCGATCAATAATACTGTTGGCTACGGGGTAATGTGAGCCTGATGGGATAAGACTAATCAAGACCCCATTTTCTCTTTTCTGGAAAGCTGTACTATTCTTCACCCTCATCTCCTCAAGGTAATGATCAGACATCCCACCAGCTGCCCCTCTCAGCACATTCACATCCAAAAGTTTCTCTCTTGCAAGCCTATCAATTGTAAGCAATCCAATAATGGTTGCTGACCATCTTTCCTACCAGGTATTCCTAATCACCAATCCTTTTTTTAGCACACAACTCCACACACTGTTTGCCATTAACATTATTAGATACCCCATATACCTTAATGTGCCACATCAATCTACTTTGCATTGAAATCACCCATCACCAATACCTGATGCCTACCAGCAAAATTGCTAACACACTCACTAAGCTGCCTTCAAAACTCTTGCCTCTCATAATCTTTTTTCTCATGACAGCCAGGTGCATAAGCACTAATAATCACTCATCTTTTCCAATTCACTTGTGTAATCCAAGTACCTGTTTATTGACCAACCCTTTAGGGAGTAGGAACAGCTGGGTTGACTATGGACTGGCAACCAGAAGGATTTGAACCTCTGTGTTCAACTTTGGGCAGCCTGTGAATGCATCAAAGTCAGCAACACTGTTACACTGCAGTTATAATTACCCAAGGGTCTTTTCCTAAGAAAGAGTTCTTGTGCTGTGTAGAACTTCTTTCCAAAGGCTCCAGGAGCCCTATTCTGCACTACTTCCAGTGGCAGCAAAATGAAGACTCCTTTAGAATGAGAAGTTCTTTGACAAGACTGTGCTCCCAGTGATACATCCATGCAAAAGGTGACTTTTCACTCATAGTGTAACCTAATGCAGATGGAGTTTGGTAACACCTACAGTATGTATGAATTATAATGTTATTGTTAAATGACAGTTAATTAAATATTCAGTGTTTGATTTATACTTGACAAATTTTCTGGTCTTGATAAATAGGCCTAACGAAAATCATGTATATAATTTCATGCTTTGATTATGGTATCTTATTGGTCTGCTATTTCAGTATGACTGCAACTTATGTACGCTTCTCTTTTTATGTAAGTTACTTAAACCTGTATATACATGTATTGTGAATGAGGAGGCATTAAAGGTTCATGTTGATGAAAGCATATCATCCTTATATCATTCTTCTTTCTATGGTGCTGGTACTGATATTTTAAGATTTTGATTGTACATACACAAGAGTATCATTAAAAGATGGAAACTTTAATAAATTTTCATATCCACTTTATAGCATTAACGTCCAGGTATTTATTTATCATACTTTGTTGCTGTCTCCTGCATACCTAATTAGCGAGGCAGTAAAAGGAAACAGACGAAAGAATGGCCCAACCCACCCACGTACACATGTATATACATACATGCCCACATATGCACATATACATACCTATACATACATATACATACACAGACATACATATATACACATGTACATATTCATATTTGCTGCCCTCATCCATTCCCATCGCCACCCTGCCACATATGAAATTAGCATTAACGTCCAGGTATTTATTTATCATACTTTGTTGCTGTCTCCTGCATACCTAATTAGTGAGGCAGTAAAAGGAAACAGACGAAAGAATGGCCCAACCCACCCACGTACACATGTATATACATACATGCCCACATA
>JAUUDZ010429829.1:0-13760 GCA_032361705.1 Panulirus versicolor
CAGGTGAGGAGGGTGGCGTGTCGTGTTGGTGGGAGGGACGCCCCTGCCAGGTGAGGAGGGTGGCGTGTCGTGTTGGTAGGAGGGACGCCCCTGCCAGGTGAGGAGGGTGGTGTGTCGTGTTGGTAGGAGGGACGCCCCTGCCAGGTGAGGAGGGTGGTGTGTCGTGTTGGTGGGAGGGACGCCCCTGCCAGGTGAGGAGGGCGGAGTGTCGTGTTGGTGGGAGGGACGCCCCTGCCTGGTGAGGAGGGTAGTCAGGATGCTAGCTAACTGTGAGTTGTATAAGGGCAGTGGGAATCTGTTATTTGGGTTCAGTTTACAAGTTTATCATACGTGTCATGTGTGTCCAGAGCACCACTAGTATGGGCATCCGTCGCAGTGGCTGTCATTGTGGTGCGGATAACAACACTGATGAACAGGGTCTACTACTGTGGCACAGGGGCTGTCATTGAAGGACAGGGGCTGACATTGCTTAGCGTTTTCAACCCCTATAGTTCCAGCTAAGTGCAAACTGCTGATTTGGTTCGTTGGTCGATCGTGCTTGTTGAATGCCGCGGCCCGGAGGCCCACATAGAATGGTCCCGGATGTGCAAGGCCTTCTTTCTTTTCGTTCCAATCGCAACTTTCGCTTTTAGGGATAATACTTTGCAGCTTCTTCCCTGCATGTCCTGCCACAATGGAATTTTTTTTTTTCATTTATTCCTTCTAGGATTTCCCGTCTGTGCTGCAGAGAGCACCGTCTCTGTGCTTCCAGTCGTTTCCTTTAGTTACGGTCCTTTTATACGTCAGGTGGGGATCTGAAAGCGTCAGGTGGGGATCTGAAAGATCTTTGAATACTTTCTGGCTCAGGAGCTTGCCCAGATTGTACGTTGATGTTAGTACACAGATGTATTGTGTTCGTGAGAGTATTAGCGCCTTGATGTTAGTACACAGATGTATTGTGTTAGTGAGAGTATTAGCGCCTTGATGTTAGTACACAGATGCATTGTGTTCGTGAGAGTATTAGCGCCTTGATGTTAGTACACAGATGCATTGTGTTCGTGAGAGTATTAGCACCTTGATGTTAGTACACAGATGCATTGTGTTCGTGAGAGTATTAGCGTCTTAAATAGCTTTATCGTTGAAGTTTTCGTGTTGTCATGAGAGACCGCAAGATTCATCCTTCCATCTTTCTGGAAGAAGCAACTGTTGCCTCGCATTGTTCGCTGAAGGTCAGGTATCAGACGTTACACCTGGAAGACATATCACGCTGTTCACTGGTGATGTTACCATGCGTCTCTCCTTCCGGTATTGTGTACTGGTCTTAATTTCTTGATTTGCTTCATTCTCGCCCATACCTCATAAGTTGAAACTTGCCAGCGTTGAAGAACATGTTATTGTTGGTGGCACTGTGGAAGAGCTTTTATTGATGAGATTTTCGTATGTATTTTGTATTCTTTTGCAAAGGATATGAAACTGTGGCACTTGTGTGTGTCTGTGTCACATTAAGTGTGAGGAACAGAAATTGTTACATATCCTTGGGGAGTGAACTTTTTGCCATGGAGGCACTGAGAATAGCCTATTTACGGCAGCTTGTGGGGATGAATTTGCATCGTCCAGTTTTACCGGTTATTCTCATTTTATGCCTTTTATGTGCTATGACTTTATGGTCACATTCGTTATATGCTTTGACGAAGTCTGCTTACATTACGTCGGCATTTGTTTCTTCTCCAGTGCCTCTACAATCCTAGGATAGTGGTCATGCAGCTCAAGATCTTCCTGCCCTGAACCTTGTTGTATGGATTATAAAGAGTATTAGATTCCCTAAAGTCAGTCTGATCACGTCTTAGGACGTTATCAAACTTTGAATAGTTGTCATGTTTTTACTACTGGATGGTAGTTTTATTTGGGGGACGGGTATGCTTCATTGTGCAGTCGGGCGAGGTGACCCGGTTTTAAGCTTTGGAGGTTGATACCAAAATCCAGACATTGTGTTCAGAGGATGTATCATGCTTGTTTAAGAAATGTTTTTTTTTTTAATTTCTTTTTAGACGGAGTTCCAGGTGTCTGGTGCTGAGCCAGAGTGGATGGGATGCTGGTAATGGCCCTCTCAAAATCCATTAGCAGGGTGTTGAGATCTGCTGTGTAACGTAGGGGTATAATTCATTAGGAAGAAGTCGCTTGGGTGGTTTATTTTTGATTGCTTTAGCCCACTGAACACCGATCCATTTTTTTTTTCTTTGTATCTCGCTCATCTGTGGTCAGTCATCCGGGTATGTGACCTCATTTTTGCTTTTTTTGAGGTTAACATTTAAGCCAAGGGGTTGGTATGAAGGCTCCGGGGTTTACACCGATGCACTGGAGCTGTTCCTGATACACGGGATGACATACAGACACGAGGGCTGGTAATGAGATATAGGGGTTGACGCTCAGACACGCAAGGCTGACATTCAGCCACAGGGGCTGACACTGAGACATGGGCTGACATTGGGGCGGAGGGGGTAAGATTGAGGCACTGGAGCTGAGATTGAGGCACTGAGGCTGACCATTGCGGCCGAGGGGGTAAGATTGAGGCACTGGGGCTGAGACTGAAGCACGGGAGCTGAGATCGAGGCACTGAGGCTGACATTAGGGCAGAGGGGCTAAGATTGAGGCACTGGGGCCGAGATTGAGGCACTGATGCTGACATTAGGGCAGAGGGGCTAAGATTGAGGCACTGGGGCTGAGATTGAGGCACTGGGGCTGACAGGCACAGGTGCTGGCAGTAAGGCACAGGGGCTGACACTGAAGCACAAGGACTGACATTGAAAAAGAAAAGATGCTTGGCAGAATGCCAGCGAGTGATGAAGGAGGGAGGCATTGATTCCAGGAGAGTGGTGGGAGGCGAGGGGCCAGGTAGGCAGGCAGCGTGTCATGAGGCGTAAAGCTCGGTGGCTTCTGGTGATGGTTGGCACAGAGGAACACACACACACTAACAAGCACAGCCACGTGTCCAGGTAGAAAGAGGCAGGTAGGCCATACAGGCGGGCACTGGGAGAGGGAGCCAGACAGGGAGGTAGCGAGTATAGTAGACGGGCAAGCAACCACACAGGTAAGGTACTCCGTCTCGTAGACCGTCATTGAAAGCAGGTAGAGGGAGTCAGGCAGGCGTTGCATGAGGCAGAGTTAGGCAGGCAGAGGGGATGACGGGAGGGCGGGGGGAGGTAGTGTGAGAGGAACACGTCTGGTGGCTGTATTGATCCGGTGAGTGAGAGTGAGATGCTGGCCGGGTCGCTCTCACTGGCTCTGGCCACAGCTGCTTCTTGAGCTCTCACTCTTCTCTACCCTCTCCTTCTGGCCGCTTCCTGCACCCACCACTCACAACCATCCTCTACCACACTCACAACCATCCTCTACCACACTCACAACCATCCTCTGCCACACTCACAACCATCCTCTACCGCACTGACAGCCATCCTCTACCACACTCACAACCAACCTGTACTACACTCACAACCAACCTGTACTACACTCACAACCAACCTGTACTACACTCACCACACACTACCAATCTATGCCACACTCGCAGCCAACTTCTACCACACTCGCAACCAACCTCTACCACACTCACAACCAGCCTTTACCATACTCACCACACACTACCAACCTCTACCACACTCACAACGCACAACCAACCTGTACCACACTCACAACGCACAACCAACCTGTACCACACTCACAACGCACGACCAACCTGTACCACACTCACAACGCACAACCAACCTGTACCACACTCACAATGCACTGCCAACTTGCACCGTCCTGAAACGCACTCACCACATAATACCAACCTGAACTACAATCTCTACCACACTCAACGTACAACCAACCAGTATCACACTGAACCACGCTCACCACACACTGCTAACCAGTACCACACTGAATCACACTCTCTACCACACACTACTATCCAGTACACTCACCACACACACACTACCAACCTATACTACACAATCATATTCTCTGTCACACTCACCAAACACCACCAACCTGAACCACACACTGCCATACTTATCAAACTGTACCACACTCATCTCACACGGCCATCCTGTACCACAGTGAACCGGTTTCTGTACCTATTCACCTCACGCTATCAGTCTATATCACACTGAAGCATACTATGCAATACTAAACCAAGTTTTCTACCACAGTGAAGCACACACTGTACCACTTGTCATACATGAAATAAAACTCTTTTGCCCACACTGCAGCACACAATTGTCATTTCACAACTCACAGCACCTGCGTTACATTATACCTTACGTTACACATTGCATCTTTAATACACCTTACGTTACACACTACACCGTATGTTACACATTGCACCGCATGAACACACTACACCTTACGTTACACACTACACCGTATGTTAGGTACTACACTTTACGTTACACACTACACCTTATGTTACACACTACACCTTGTGTTACACACTACTTCTTATGTTATACACTGCACCTTCAGCGAACAAAATAAGGCAGAAGTTTCCTCTTACTCAAAGATGGATGGAAGGATCGTGCCAACTGAAAGACAAGGGGAGGCAGCCGTGGATGACGCTGTGCAGGGCAGTCATATTCTCACGAACGGAATCCTACTGAGTGTTGACATCCTCCTCCAAGGTCGACGATATTACGGAATTTGAAGTTCAGAGATCTTTCACGGCTCCTGTTGACGAGGTAAAGGATATAAACTGCTGGAAACTACTGAAATCATCGAGTCTGTACTCTCTTGAGCGCGTACGGAGGAGGTATATCTTCATTTACATTCTGATGATCCCAGAAGGCATGACTGGCACGGAAGAAACTGTAAAATATTACTATTAGAATCAGTAGTAGGCGCGGGGAGCGCCGAAACACACGACAACCCTCCGGGACCCCAAATTATTGAGCGCCGTACCTGCAGTCATGAGAAACATTACGGGATACATTGTGCGGGAAATTTGAAAAGTCCCAGAATGACAGTTGACCAGGTGTAGCACACCAACCAGGATGCACTTGTTACGTGCGCCCCCGAGCTGCCCTTTTTAACGCCGTGTCGACCAACGATCAAACACAGCGGCTTAGGCCCGGCCTGATCTGTGAGGATAGTGACCTCTCGTGCGGGCTGAGGCTTTCAACTGCTTGGTCGACCAGCGACCCAGTCCAAGAGCCTGGGCCCAGCCCCAACCCCCAAGGTGGGTGGGCGATGAAGGCTCCCAAGACTTCACCAGGTGGACCGGTTAACGTTACTGACCATGATGCGTGCATGGGCCGCTCGGGGTCAACGAACCCTGGTTCCGGCAGTCGGTCCACAGTATATATATATATATATATATATATATATATATATATATATATATAATATGTCTTGCATGTTTCATGATTTTGCTTACTATTTATTAAGCTTTTTTTGATGGTGTTATTGTACTAGAAAACAACATTGCAAGCATTGCTTATTAGAACATGTCTTAGATTAGCTAAGTTGGGAGAATAGGGCAACACTGAACATTCAGACATCCTTGTTTGTCACATTTTTGTCACAAGAAGCATAAAATGTCTTCCTAGCTTTCCAGTAAGCTTTGTTCTCAAACCAATTGGGATAATATAACTGCCTAAAGGTACGTCTTATATGACTACATTTATCTACCAGGCCTAGGGGATCACATATCCGTAGTGCTCTTAAAACCATATACATAACTACAGACATTTTTATAGAAGAATCGTGTACTGAGAAATAATGAATGTAACTCTCAGATATGGTAGGCTTCCTGTAGATTTTAAAGGACAAATGATTAGATTCTCTTATTATCAACACATTTAGAAAGGAATGGAAATATTAGGCCAAATCATGCAACATTTGGAAGTGTTTACGCCGTCAAATGCAAGGCATGTAAATATTTTTATGTAGGCCAGGCAGGTACAACTGTAACGGAGAGGTGTTATTGGCACCGTCATTCAGTACGCAGTGATGACCACAAAAATAGGATCGCTAAACATTTTCATGAAAATAATCGCCCCATAGATCTTGAAAATCCAGTCATTTTATCCCCCTCTGCTGACTTTGCCACAAGCAATGTCATTGAATGTCTTAATTGCTAATACTAAGAACTTTGATTTGTCCCTAGGCGATTTTAAAGCCCATCCTAGCATTAATCAAATGATTGAGAGAATTAACAAAACAACGAAAACAGAAGTTGTTCGAGACACACCCAGCTACCCAGGTCGACCCCCGCCACGTGACCCCCACTTAATCACTCTCCCTTACAACGGTTATGGCCAGACAAAGCAGACATATATACTTGATCGCCGTTTCCCTTGTTAGCTCCAGGAACAGACGAAGAAAGGCCACATTCGCTTACGCCTAAACTCTAGCCGTCATGTGTAATGCACTGAAACCACAGCTCCCTACCCGCAACCAGACCCCACAGACCTTTCCATGGTTTACCCCGGCCCGCTTCACATGCCTTGGTTCAGTCCAATGACCTTGTCGACCCCAGTATACCAATCACTTCGTTCCAATTCACTCAGTTCCATGCAACTCTTTTGACGCTCCTGCATTTTCAGGCTGCGATCGCTCGAAATCATTTTCGCTTCAGACCTCCATGTCTAGTTTGGTCTAACCCTTTTTTCTTTTCTCTTGATTAGATTGTTCCACTTCTAACAGGTTTATGCTCTTTGTTGACATCTCACTCAACCTCTTTATATATTCAAATAATTTCAACACACCTTCTAGGATCTGCTCTCTCAACCACACTTATTACTGAACATCTCAGCCTTTTATTGCTTAATCAAATCACTTCATACTACAAATTGCCCTCAGACATTTCATTCCCAACACATCCACATTGATTGCCCATACCCCGCATATATGTGACCTTGTTAACAATACTATACTTTTAAACATACCCATTGTTGCCCTCCCAGACAGCGACGTTTCTTTCTACACATTCTTCAGTGCCTCCATAACCTTCACCCCTCGCCCACTCTATGACTCACGTCCGCTTCCATGGTTCCATTTGCCGTCATGTCCACTCCCAGGTATGTAAATTCACTCCCTCCAGTTCTTCATTTAAACTCACCCCAGCTAACTATTCCCTCAACCTTGCTAAACCTAATAACCTTGCTTTTATTCACAATCACTCTCAAGTTCTTCCTTTCACTCGCTCTTCCAAACTCAGTCACCAGTTTTGCAGTTTCTTACTGGAATCTGCCACCAGTGCTGTATCATCAGCAAACAACAGCTGACTGACTCGCATCTCAAGCACCCCCATCCTCAACAGACTGCATACTCGCCCCTCTCTCCAAAGATCCGCATATACCTCCGTTGCCACCCAATTCATAAACAGATTGAACAGCCGTGGTTTAAAGATGTACTTAGGTTCGATTTGGACCGTTTTCTTAAGGAAGGTTTGGACAGTTTACTTGGATAAGGTTTGAACTTTCTTCTTCCATAAGGTTTGAATAGTTTACTGACGTGGTTAGGTTTAGACAGTTTTTGCCGCAAGAGCGGCTAATTTATTGTGCACTACTACCCGTCCTGTAGGGGGTAGCGCAAAAGAGGGCGCGGAGTGCGCAAAAGGTCTTGGGACGAGACCTCAGTGATCACAGTACATAATAGGTTACGATCTGAGAAAATATAACACTTGAAATGTTTACTATAAGCAAAATTTGGACACTTTTCCAGTATCCGAGGAAGAACATTGTTGTGGATGAAATGTTGACACATCTTTGTAATGTTTTGTAAGAATCATCGCTGAATTTATTGATATTAAAACAGATAAATATATAATGTTCCTGGGTGTAGGAGCAGCTTTGTTGGCAGTTGACATTTGGTGTGTTCGTTCATTAGCAACAGGAGAGGCAGAGCCTGAATATGTATGTCCCAGCCTGAGCAGGGCGACAACAACATCGTGTCTACTGATACTATTAGTGGAACCATAATTATACGGGTCTTCATGTATGTTATTATGATGTTCGGTGGATCTGCTCGTGTTGTTATCACTTTGCCGGTAGTCGAGAAGATTTTGTTCATGTTCGTTCTGAATGTTTTAAGGCTACTCGTCGGAAGACCCAGAGGGGCGACAGCGTTAGGTTAGATGTGGACGGTTTGTTTGTGTCAGCTTTAGCGTGTGGTCTTCATACGTGTCTGGGAAATAAGCGAACATTTCAAGAAAGCGGTGAAGTATTTTCCGCCAATGCCACCGTCATTAACAAATAAAACATTAACTGTACCTACTCTTTGGTTAGCTTAGATTTTATGTATTTTGGATTTGTTAGAATGTCTGTTACAGAAACAAGAGACCCAGAATCTTGTACGAAAAAAAAAGAAAAATGTCCTTAATCCTGAGAAATAAACCTTCCGTAAATAGATGTAGCGTAGATTGTTGCCTTAAGAGCAACACTTCATGATTAGGGAAACCTAAAACTCCCTTAGAAAAAGAAAACGATGAGTGAGGAAACCTCGGAGAAAAGGAATCCTTGATAATTATATTTATCTTTCTTCTGGGGTGGCGATTTTGGCGCGTTAACCGAGCTTGGCGGCCTTCAGCACATATAACACTGCTCCCAGGGTCGCACAGCTGAAACTCAAAATTGTGAACAAAATTTGGCACATGACCAGGATGTGTGACGTAAGAGCCGTTGTGTTCAGTGCGCCTCTGCCTCCATGGCTCGGGTCCTTCCTCAGAATTAGGTATGTAACGGAACTTGATAGTATTTAGTGTGGTAACCGTGCCCGAACGCTCGAAAAGTCGCCACATACTAGTGGCAGCTGATGTTTCATCAGTTTTTATGAAGTCGAGGCACGACGGGGCTACCAGTACCTCGACCTGATGTACTCCCAGTCAGTTCGAAGTGGCCACGTGAGGCGCTGGCTGGCTAGGCTCGGACACTTCAGTATTATCTCAGTCTCCACAAGGAGTGACGACAGCGGCTTACTACTACACAAGTCATCATCGGAAAATGTGCGAGGCAGGTGCTGGAGGGAGAGCACCAGTCATGTGTACAACGTCCGCGCTGACCCGCTCGTCGTCAGCAGCGTCACCGTGTCAGTTGGAGGAGCAGCGCTGAGCCTTGCACGGCCGCCACCTGCAAGTGCACGTCGACGACGATCTTGCCAGTGTACAGCAGGCATACGTATCTTGAGCTCGTACTGATGAAGGGAGGAAACACGAATAGACTATAATCCATGATGATGCAAAGGTTCGTGTGAGAAGCATATTGGGTTTTGATTGTGTGAAGCGGCTCACATATTGAGTTCATCGTCACTTGTGGGAAAGACACCGTAGATATACGAGTGCTAAATCTCCCTCCCGGACAGTAGTGTGTACTTGGCTGCTTCATACTGTTGCAGAAATAGTCATACTTATCCGTTTTCTGTATAGGTAGCCATACTTAACTCGTTTTCTGTACATGTAGTCATACGTACCTGGTTTTCTGTATTTGTTTAGCGGTCTTGCCGTGGCATGACTGAAGTAAAGGACGGAGGTACTGCCAGCATCCTCATATAACGTGCGCCACAGCATCATCAGGAGCAGATAACGAGCGACAGCATGGCATCATGACATGACGTCTAGGAGGAACCCGCCTTCCCACTTTCCGGATTTGTGGTGTACTACATCATATGGCTTTGTCAGCGTTGCCTCCGCCAGTTGTTGACCTCAACGAAGTTCAAGACATTTCTCCTTCCTCCCCACCATCCCTGCCCCCATAACTCGCCTAAACATTCCCTTTCTAGATTCAAGGTTGCTTGTTAATACATTTTTATATTTTTTGGCCAGTAAGTCGCTTTGACAGTAACAGTAACTGACCGCGTAATATTTACAGCTGTTCTTCAAGGTTTCTCTAAAGTCATGTAAACTGTCGTTGGCCAATTGAAGTTCACTAAGGTATAGCAGATATGAGTAAAGTATATGTATGTTGTATATGTATGTTGTATATCGCACCGCATCTTCATTAAAGTTAACACTTTTGCCTTCATACTTTTCAGCTGGGCTTGGCAGGGTCAAACTTTTGCTGCATTTTGTCCATTATGTTCAGAATTTGGCTTGTTTGTACACTGTCTTGGAATATATTGCAACGGTCGGTAGCGAAATTCTGTACGTTGATTTATGTCGACTATATATCGAGGAATATTGAACTTTGGTTCAGTCTCACCTTCGTTTCAAAGTCGCCGAGGATTCCGCCTTTTCTAGTCTTGACACCGCGAAAACAATTATGCAGAAACTATCATTTGATGTAAGTCTTGTATTCCCATATCGTAAGTACATCTGAACGAGTTCCTCGCTGGGTTTGCTTTTTATATGGTTTCACATGGAAGGTCGCCGACTGTGCATTTATGGAGTTTTACACAAGTTGAAAGGCACACGTAACAACATATCGTGACCTGCCTCCGGTAGACCAAAACTTTGTGATTTGCTTTACCATAGCCTCCAGGCCGGAGCTCACTGTCAGAACTGCTTTACTGGTTTCATTTTTTTGCCCTAAGTTTATCGAGGAAGTTGCGTCGAGACAAGATGCAGAGCAAATAAGAGAAGGAGCAGAACTGAAGGTTGTGGAAAATGCACTGTTCAGTCGTCAGCGTATGAGTGCTTATGGTTATTTGTAAGAGCAAGAAAATCGTTGATACAGAGGAGAAAAAGAAAGAATGAACCTTAAGGGACACCACTCTAAGGTTGGAGAAAGGGGGAGAGGTTGATCAGCCAGAGAGGAAGGTAGATATGAGTGAGCCAAGTGAGGGAGGGAAACCAGAAGAGGGGAGCTTAGAGATGAGACCCCGATGTTACACCGTCAGAAACTTTGGATATATCAAGAGCAACTACATAGGATTCTCCAATTTTTTTCGGGGATGATGACAACATTAGTAAGATAGGAAAGAATATCACCAATGAATCTCACCTTACGGATGATCAAAGAGAAGACTGTGAGATTCAAAATGACTGAGAATATGGGAGCTGAGGAGGGGATTTAAAGACTTCGGAGATGGTAGTTGTTTATACAAGAGGACTATGTTTAGAGTGGTTAGAACGGTCATCCTTCTTAGGGACGAGATGCATCAACACATGCTTCCAAGAGGAAGGAAAAATTCGGGTTTTTTATCGGAAACAGAAGAGACGATCAAGCACAACTTCAACAAACTGGCTGTGTGTGTAATTTCCGATTTCTGCATTATAGCGGGAGTCCAACACTCATGGAGTCCCACCTCGAACTTTTTCTCCTCATACAACTCTTTTCTCTATGTGTATGTCCTGTACGTATTCACAATATCCTCTCTGTTTATTCCATTCTTCTGCTACTGTATTAAGATACTGTATATCTTTTTTAACAAAAATCTGGCTTACTTCCATATGGCGTCTGGATGTTCTGTCGTCCTTCCATCTTGGGGAGAACGAGTCGCATTTGCTCTCGTTAACCTGGATTAGAAATGTGTAGGTTTTGATCGTTATGCCCTGACTTTTCTCTCTTCCTTGGAGGACAGATTTTTGGTGTGTGTGTGTGTGTGTGTGTGTGTGTAATTGTCTATCTGCAATCACCTGTTGTAGTCACTGAACGGGGAAGGAGTTTTACCGTCCTGTGCGTGTGTGTGTGTGTGTGTGTGTGTGTTAACATTAGGAAGTCCACACGAGTGGTCAAGGTCTCGACCTTATCACTTGGGATGATTGTAAACATTATGTCAACACCAGTCGTGGTGTGTCTTTCTCGTGCGTGATGGGATCTGTTCGTCTGTCGAGTTTTGTGGATGATCATAGTTGTTTCTTGCTGTTATATGATACAAAAATCTCCTCCCAGTTCGTTGCTGGTATGAATTATGAGATGATTAGCCTAGTTATTTATGGCAGTCATGGCGGTACTTTGGTGGAAAATACTGGGAATTTTTTGGTTGTGTTAATGCATTGTAATGTACTAGTGTTAGGTCCGGTAAATTATTGTTCATGCAATGTACAAGTGAAAATGTAATAATAAAACTAGTGATGGTGATGTGGTCTACTAGTAACTTTAGTGTACTAATGGTAATGATGTAGTAGACCAATGATATTGTTGTAGTATACTAGTGATAATGTACATAACTTAATGTTGTAGTCCACTGTTAGTAATGTAGTGTACTGTTGGTAATGTTGTAGTGTACTAGCGGTAGTACTGTGATGTACTAGTGTAGTGTACTAGCGGCAGTACTGTGATGTACTAGTGTAGTGTACTAGCAGTTGTCGTAGTAGATTCGTAGTAATGTTTTAGTGTACTGGTAATGTAACTAGTAATGGACTGTACTCATCAGTAGCAATTGTACAATAATATTTGCAGAGTTCTACACGTGAATGTTATCAACGATAAGGTCGACTGCGGTATGTATTCTGTTGAAATGCAAAATGCATATATGGGAAAAAGACTTGAGCACAATAGTTTGTGGCGATCCAAAATCAAGTAAGTGGTGGTGCTGCACAGAAGCAATAAACAGAGCGAACAAGATTCGTGGGTTCCTGGGTGGTGTCGGGTGAGTATGGGGGGTTATTTAGTATTGAACTCTAGGGATATCACACTTACTCTTTTATATTCATTGTTTCGTCTCCATGTTGCATATTGTGCTCAGTTTTGGTTACCTTATTTGAAGAAAGACGTTGGCATGTGGAGAGCTACCATGATGATTCCTGGACTGGGCAATAAATCCTGAGACTTGAAGATATATAGTTTAGAAAAGAGGTTACGTGGTGACGTGTGATGTAATACAGGTATATCAGAGGATTTGATGATCTCCAGCTAATAAGCTGTTTAAGACTTGATTCATTTGATGTTACTCGTAGTAATGGATACAAACTCATGGGCTAACATTTTACCTCGAATGTTGCGAACGTTTTCTTTAACGGCTTTGTTAACATATGGAAACATTGTCCAGTTGGAGTGGTTTAAAACAGTGATGTAGATACGTTTAAGAGAGACTCGTATAAACATTTCACTTCATGTCCACTACTAACATTATTTGTGCCTTCTTACTCACACGAAACAGTTTGCAGACTTTTCCTGCAGAGTTTGTCTGTGTCTTGTCCACTTTTAACACACTAATCTGTCAGTTTCTGAGACATTCCACAACCACAAACAGAGACTCAAAGGGACTTTTTGGTCTGTCGTTTGAATTCATTGTTTTGCTGTTGTTTGAATTCCTTTGCATTCCTTTACACTTACTAGTGGAGATGATTTAATAGATTAGTAATGTAGTAGATTAGTGTGGTCGTGTAGTAATGGTAGTGGGGTACTATTGCTAATGTTGTATGATTGCCGTAATAGCTGTGTACTAATCTTATTGTAGTGTACAAGTGATAATTTAGAACACTTGTAATGTAGTGTCCTGGTAGTATTGTGGTAGATTATTGTAATATAATGCACTAGTAGTAAAACTGTAGTGTACTAGTAATAATGATGTAATGTAGTGGTAATGTAATATTCTGTTGTACTTGATTACCTATTGAATATCTGGCGATCTTCTACCCCTCAGCTGTAGTAACAACATGGAAGTATACTAGTGATAATGTAGTGTACCAGTGGTAATGTTGTGGTATACTAGTGATAGTGTACCAGTGGTAGTGCTGTAGTATACTAATGATAGTGTACCAGTGGTAATGCTGTAGTATACTAGTGATAATGTAATGTACCAGTGGTAATGCTGTAGTATACTAGTGATAATGTAATGTACCAGTGGTAATGCTGTAGTATACTAATGATAGTGTACCAGTGGTAATGCTGTAGTATACTAGTGATAATGTAATGTACCAGTGGTAA
>JAUUDZ010429840.1:0-13760 GCA_032361705.1 Panulirus versicolor
CTACCATTCCTCACTCTTTCTATCCTTATGTCCAATAAATTATATATGTTTGTATATTGTATTGTTCTATTGATTTATAATATTGATCAGTGAAATACTATCATTTCACTACCCTTGTAAACCACAGATTGAAGTTTTTAGCACTGAATTTTTGTCTGTAATAGCATCTTGATTTTTTTCATTTAACAAGACAGATTTTTTTTTATCAAAAGATATTCGCTGGTTTCATAATAAACGCTGCTGTTCATCAGCTGTGTTTAGTGTTTTGAAAAATAAACTAGTTTGCAAAGATGTATTGTGTTCATATCACATCTATGAAGCTTTCTTTTTATCATCATCATGGTGAGTTCATAATTTGCCCTTACATCTTGACCAAATCCCTAGCTTGCTTCTTGCTTCTTTCTGTCACCAGCATCCAAGATTCACAGAATTTTACTATGTGCATTACCACTTTGTAAATGTACCATACAGATTAGTGTAACAGATATACTACTTTGATCATGTATTGGTATAATAACCTTTTTCTTTTACAGTGAATAACATTTCTTGTTATTTCAAAAGCATTTATTCCCTCCCCTTTTCATCCTTTATTTGTACATAACTTAGTGTCATACTTTGCATGCTTGTTTTCTTTAGTAATTTTCTTTTACAGGTTTACTTGTGTCGTAAGTGTGACAGTGAAGGAGAAAGACGAATTGTGGTTCCCAAGACATCATCAGCTAAAGATAACACATGGCTGGGCCTTGCCAAATATGCATGGGCAGGGTAAACACTTAATAGTATTTTCTGGTGATTGATGGATTACTGCAGTTTTAGAACTGAAGAGATCATTGTTGTATTTTATGTATATTTCAGAAGCTGAATCACAAAGTTTCTAGGAGATAAAGGGTTTGATTTAGGAGTATGAAGCGTGTCAGTAGTTATTTATAGCCCCAAAAATGAGATATGTGCTTGCATCCAACTACATGTCTTTGTGCTGTTGTTCTTCTCTAGTTAGAAAGAAATAGAAATAATAGTGTTAGATGGAAAGATGAAATTGATAGGTATTTAAGTCTTCTGTGGAGAGTCAGACATATGTTCCATTTGAGTAATATAGTGTTCCATGTTTGTTGCTGCTACTGTGATGTCAGGATGTTGTGCTGTAATTTTGAGTTTATCCGTGTATGAAAGGACCTTCATGTCATGGTTTGCTAGAGGTAATGAAATGCCATGTTTAGGACATTCAGTTGCCCATATTGTCTCAGCTAACATTAAAGAAATTATTCAAGTGTGTTTGCTACTTGTGGTTATGTATGAAGTTGTCAGACCATTGTTTATAGTAGGTTTCTACATTTTTATTGATTCATGTTGCATGTTAGTGCAGTTTGTCATCTTAGAAGTCTGATGAGAGGAGTACTTTAGATTTCAAATATTACTTCAAGAGTTTGACTACAGGTATGTGCTAGAGTGTGAGAAGTGTGGAGTCATATATCGGAGCCGTCAGTACTGGTATGGAAATGAGTCTCCTGATAGAAGTGTTGTAAAAGAAGAATATCAGCATGTATGGCCAGGGAGTGTCTTAGGAGGAGCAGCACATGCTGGGAGACAGGTATGTTTTGCTGTAAGTGTGGTCCTAGATGGTTATTCAGTCACATGTAAAAGATATTGAAAGTATTTTTATTTTGATATACCTAGCTTTAGATCACTCTTTTACTACCTTATGATCAGCTTAAAATCAGTTCATCTTATTGTTGAGTGGCTCTTTACCTGTTCCATTTGCCCTAGGTTTTGGAAGGGGTAGCTGCATTGGGTTCTGCTATCTCGACAATCTCGGCTCCCCCAGCAAAAGTAGTGTCATCGTGGCTGACAAATCAGGTCAACCCAGCATACTGGACCCCTAATCATTTGTGCACAGTAAGTATATTTATGTAAGATTATCCTGATTAATGCTAGTTTATCAGGGAGAGGTATAATAGGAATAGATCTTTTCTCAGTGATTTACTATTAACAAATTTCTGTTGTGGATATTTTTCATGAAACTTAATTGAATGTAAATTTTGACTTGTAGTATATTAAGAATTGCCATGATAGGACTGTTTTTCTCTCGGTAATATGCTGTTAATAGGTATCTGTTAGGAAGATTTTTCATGAAGCTCAGTACACTAAAGTTTATCATGAAGTATATTTCATTATTAATTGTGTCTGTTTCATTGTGTCAAATTTATCATAATGCTATGAATATTTTGAAAATATAACATTTTGAATTTGCTCTTCTGTTGCAGAATTGTAAGTTGTGTCAAGAGCTTCTCGATACCATTCATCATTGTCGCAAGTGTGGTGAAGGATTTTGTGACAGCTGCTCTGATGTCAAGATGCCTGTGCCTGAATTGGGTTGGGGTGATGAGCCTGTTAGAGTCTGCAGAAATTGTTTTAAAGCCAGAAATAGCACCAAAGAGGCAAATGATGGTTAGTAACAACATGGAAATTGATGATGCGCAAAGTTATTTTGTATTGTATTTTAGGAGAGCAAACCACTTATTTGCTTTGTGAAGGAAAATCGAAAAAGAATTAAAATGAGAGGGAGTGAGTATTTCAAAGCACCTTTGAATGTGTTAGATGATGGGATGGTGAGTTTAAGACAAGTTGGCTTGTTAAATGAGAGGTTTCCTGGCAAATAGTAAGGTTAAAAAGAGAAGAGGATGATCAACTTTTGTATAGGATGAAATGTGGCAAATTGGCAGGGGAAGGGATTGCAGTTAAATTTCTCGAAATGGTGACAGTGTTGTTTATTGGTTAGTCATAAATGGAAATATATGTACACTTTTTTACCAGAATGATCCTGAAAAGTTTAACTGCAATTTCTTTTAATTAAACATTTATGTAAATAGTAGTTGGCAGACAGCCACCGACTGATACTACTCACTTGGGTATTGGGAGGGTTAGTGATGGCTGTGTCGTGAGCCAGCACTTCACTGGTTGTTAAGTTGCTTATCTTTGACTCGGGTAGCTGTCTTTTCTTTCTGGCTTACCTGTACATGGGCTTCTGGTATTTTGACCACACAAATATATATTCCCTCCTTGTCACAAATAACTCTTGACAACACTTAACTCACACAGCTCATTCTTTGAAACTAAATTTTCTTGTGATGGGTGCTTTGCACTATCCCTACCTTTTGGCAAAACGTTAGGAGTAATAGATAGAAGTAGTTGGTAGGAACATTAGACAGCAGCTTCAGCTAAAGCTTTAGGTAGAAACATGAGGCAGAAGTAGTACGTTGGAGCATTATCTGGGAGCATTAGGTAGAAGCAGTAGCTTGTTATATTAAGGAGGAATATTAGAAGTAATTGGTAGGAACATTAGGCAAGAGCCTCTGAAAGCACTGCACTAGACTTGCCGTCTGCCAGTGGCCTGTTAAAGTTAAGGCGCTAAAGGCAAAGAAGTACCACTGGCATTCCCCAGTTAAGGGAATGGGCATTAGAGATATATAGATAGGTATTTCAACATGAAATCACATTGTGAAAAACCATTAATGTGCATGTGCATTAATGAACTTTAATTTCTTCATCATTTATAGGAAACTAAACTGTTCAGTTCTGTTGCCTTCAAATTCATTAGAACTGAAGCATAAATAAAAAGGAGGATAAATAATGAGGAAACAACACCTGTTTCCATCCAGGTCTTGAGGTTTTCTTCAGTCACTCACAGATAGTGCTGAATATATGCATAATTTTATTGAAAAAATGCTTACCACATCAAGGTTACCGTACATTCTCAATATACTCTCATTAATATGTACCAAATTCTACCTGTTTGAGATTATGCTGCAAGCAAAAAGTCTCCATTAGAGAGGCTGTATCATTTTTAGGTGCTTGCTTTATTGTATCTTCAAGTATTAGCTCAAAGCCAATAAACTAGGTCAGTGATTCCTTTAGAACCTCCATTGGATAATCATTTTATTCCTCTGTATCTATCTATGTCTCTGATTCCTGTTCCCTCCTGGAACTCCCTCAAGGGGTTGGCCATGGCTAAAGTTTCCAGAATTGGTGAACTCCGGTGCCGCTTCTTTGTCTTTAGTGCCTCGCCCTTGACAGGCCACTAGCAGAGGGCAACTCCAGCTTAGTGTTTCTTATGTGTACTAATTATGAGTTTAACACCCAGTTTTTACATTGTTGAAAGAAAGTGGGCAAATATGGAATCAGTATTTTAATAATGTCTTGATTTTTATTTTACAGGTTAGGAAACTAATTCTCATTATTTTGTCATATTTCATGTTTTCAGATTATGATTGTTCCGGTGATGAGCGAACAGTACGCGTTCGACAAGTTAGTGAAGTGATCTCTGGAACATTGGCATCTGTAGCAAAATATCCTATAGGTAAGAAATATACTACATGGAGATAGACTTTCATTTTCTGGTCTTATGTGTATCTCCCTCCAGTGTTCAAGATACTGGATCCTATGAAACCCCCATACATACCATGATGTGTGCTCATTTCTTTAGTTTCCTCCCTCAAGATACTGTTATCACAAACTGTTTAACCCAGTTTTTTCATTTCCCATGAAAAGCCTGAAGTGGGAGATTTAAGTAAATGATATTGATGCAGTAAGGAACATGTGAGTAATTGTTCATATGGAAAAATGAATGGTATAGAAGGTAAATGTAACGGCAGGACAGTACATGAGACACTTCGGAGAAACAGGCACTAGCCCTTGTTGCATCAGCTTGGAATCCACTTTGAAGTTACAAGACAACAGATGGATAGTTGCAAATAAACAAAGAAAGCAAAAGATTTAGAGAACAGTATGATGAGAGGAAATGAAAAATTAAGAACGAAGCTGAGTACATAGTTTAATGCAATCATGGGATTTTTGTAGTTGAGTCAAAAGGTTAAGTGGTATGGAAGTGAGGGAGAGATTAAAGAGATTAAGAAATGTAGATTAGATTTATTGAAACCAGATGTAGCATGGTGAAGATAGAAAGATTATTGTAAAGATCTGTTGAATATTAGGTGGTAGAGAAAGTAGAATAGACACTCATGAAGGGGTTAGAAAGCAAGAAAAGTAATGTAATACAATAAGGTACTTGAAGTAGACCGTGATATTATTACTAATAATACTTGCTTCCAGGTTGGCACAAGACCTGTCACTGAACATAAGGTTTCCAGGCCTAGCTCTCTCTGGAAATTTGAGTTAAGTTATATGCTGTTGGTGTGCTGGGTCTTTCATTGGACGCTGATAATTATTACCAAACTAATGTTCACTGAACAAACACTAGCAGAATCACAATTTACACTGCAAACCATTATGCCTTTAGGACCATTCAATGGATAAAGGAACTAAATGATTGTTCAGGGAAATGGATTAAGAATGCTCACAAGTGTATTTATCTGCAGTATTTTTAGGGCAGAGACGGATATGTTTGATGGCATAGTTGTTCTGCCATTACTGTATTAATGTGTCGTGGACCCTAAATGGAAGAAAGTTAATGTGTTAGAATTGAAATACCTAAGAACAATATGTGGCATGAGGAGAGTTAATGAAATGAGTAATGATAATGTGAGAGAGGTGAGGCAGTAAGTGAAGCGTGCTTGAGAAAGCAGAACAGGGTGAGCTGAAATGATTTGAACACTTGGAGAGGATAAGTATGGAGAGACTGACTTAAAGTATATGTGTTGGAAGTGCAGGGAACAAGGAGGAGAGGGAGACAGGAAGAGATGGAGTGAAATACACTTTGAGTTACCTGGGTCTGAAATTGCAGGAGGATGCGATATATTCACATGAAAATGTGAATTGGAAGAGGATGGATGTATTGGAAATTAAATGCTTGAGGACTGTATGGGGTGTGGGAACATTCACATAAAAAATGTGAATTGGAAGAGGATGTATGTGGTGTGGGAAGGCTTGGTTGTGTAAGGAATGACAATGTAAAAGAGAGACGTAATATTAAGCAGAGTATGATTAAGAAATCTGAACATATGTTGAAATGGTTTGGACATATATAGATGTGTGAAGAGAAACCAACTAAGAGGATGTATGTGTCAGAAGTAGAGGGATCAGAGTCAGGGTTGACCAAGAAGGAGATGGAAGGATAGAGTTATTTGGCATGAACATCCAGGAGGGTGGGAGGCATGCATGGAATAGAACAAATTGGAGTGATGAACTATACAGGATGTGTCATGCTGTCGTTGGGCAGAACAAGGGCACATGAAGTTGTCAGGGAAACCATGGAAAGGTTTATGGGGCTTGGCTGTGGAAAGGCTTTTTGCTTGTTTCAGTGCATTATAATCGATGTGGATGTTAACAAATGAGGCTGTCCTTGATCTGTTCCTGATACTTCCTTGATACACGGTAAATGGTGAACAAGTATGAAAACATTGCTTTAACTACCTTTGCACTGTACTATCATTAAAATGCACTGAGCATCTGTAGTGACAACATTTTCCTCCCATGTATCATTCTGTAACTTTTTAAGTGCCACATATAGATCAACAGTGTAAACATAAGAAGATATATGCCTCATTGATAACCATTGGCCATCTTTTTTTCAGAATTTCTGAAAGATAGTACTCGACCGTCATATTGGATTCCAGATGAAATCATAACAAATTGTGCAGTTTGTGACAAAGAATTTGGTCCAAGACTAACTTTACATCATTGTCGGGCATGTGGTCAAGGTGTTTGTGATGGATGCTCTCCAAGTCTTAGGCCGGTTAAGGAACGAGGTTGGGATCACCCAGTTCGAGTTTGCAACAACTGCCTTAAATAGTCAAAGCCTTGATGCCTGTGTTTTAATGTGTAAGTAAAGGTCTTTTCTAAATTTTTCGAAAATTCTACAAGTTTGAATACTATTCTTCAGAAAAACTACCCTCAGGAATATATATCACTTTTCAGAAAACTGTTTTGTTTGTAGCACTTTGTGTGTTTTTAGCACATTGGCAGGGAAGATACCTGTATCCATAACTTGGAGTTTGAATTTTGATAACTTTTTATGAATAGTGCAATAAGTGGGATAAGGAGATTTTAATGGATGAAAATAAAAATAAATTCATTTTATTCTGATGGTACAGGTCTTGACCTGTGTCTCAGTAGTTGACAGCACCAAAGTTAACAGTCCCCAAATACAGAACTTTAAGCTGAAGTGCTTTACTCTTACATTCAGCCATAATACTGCCACAGAGAACCAAAGATATTGTGATAGAATATTATCAGATACAGGAACATATAGTGACAGCAATAAACTGCATGTGTGATCAACATTAATCTTGTGATGTTATATACACCTTCAGAAAAACAAGACTTGCCTATGTGAATGGTTGGTTAATTTAACATAATACTTTAGGTCAGGCTCTGTAGAGATGATGGTAGCAAGATCTGGGATAATCCAGATTTTCCAATATTTGTTACATGAATACAGTAATGAGAACTGTGTTAGAGTAAGTTCATAGGTACAGAAATACCTGAAGTTTCAAGGGCAGTTTGTGTTATTCTCTCACATTTAATATCTTACGTCAAGTGACAGACAAGAAAATAGTTGCTCTTACTGGAAAAAGAGTAAAGTGGTGGGCTATGTATAGAAACTTAAAGGAAAGAATAGATATTAAGTTTTATGAAACGTGCTCCAAGATGTCTGCTTACATACCATTATGTGCATTCAGGCATATGTGGGTTGTTAAAGAATATAGATAAAATAGAAAAAATATAGGTTATCGTGATAATGGTATGAAAGTAAGAAGTACCGTGCGTATTATCATACAATTCTTAGCTTGCCTTTATGAAGAAAGAGGTAGAGCTGTTGCAGTGCCCATACCATTCATGTTAAAGTCCATTTTAGCATCTGCATTTAGATTAAGGTTTTCAATAAAGTTACAAAACTCTAATGAGTAGAGGCAAGCTTTTTTAATTGGTGTTTAGCTATGGTTTACACACACACACACACACATACACACACACACACACACACACTGAAGAGTTCACCTACTCACACGAGCATGAACACAGACACACACACACACACACACACACACACACACACACACACACATACCTGCCAAGTCCAGGTTACATCGCGTGAAATGTCACCTTGGACTAAGCTGTATCGTTGGAAATACAGTTTCGTCAAAAAAATTCGCACTCCAAAGGACTACATTTCCCTGCTACTAGAGGTAGCGCAGCACTGAGCTGCACAAGCCTTTAGAAAGGTCTGGATAACACCAGGAGTCTTCATCGGAAGTGGTCCCGAGTTAATTATACATATGTATGTAAAAATCAATGAAATCTATCTTTACCTCATCTATGTATAAAATTTTGATTTATGTTCAAAGTAGACAACCAATAGGCTCTCCTTCAGTCTCTTTCCCACGTACATGTATTCCCATGAGTTCGCTAACTCCCGCGTTAGCAATGTACCGTCAGCGTCAGGAACAGGCGAAGAAATGGCCTCACCGTTAACATCGACTCTCTAGCTGTCTCATTTGTAATGCAGAGAAACCAAAGCCCAAAAAACACAACCAGGACCACAGCTTTCCGTGGTGCCCGGCCGCTTTATAAGCCCCGGTTGAGTTCAAGGGCAGCACGTCGCCCCCTGTATACCACATCGCTCCAATCATCAGAACAGACCATCATTAACGTGAAGTTCAAGACCTGTTTCATAGGGATCCTGCAGCTTTAAGGATGCACTCCAGACATGGATGAGGATATACTGGACTCCTATGAAACGAGGTCTTGTGAGGCCTGACCCGCGAGACAAGACCACCAAAGTCATCATCATAGGATACTCTTACCGGGTCAACCCTGACTTCATAAAGGCGGACTTGCCCGACCTCATGGGCGCCTCCTGGAATAGAGTCATTAGACGAGGAACAGAGACAGTTGTAGAATTCTGGAAGGGTCGATTTCCTTAGCAGCACCTTTTCGAAGTCACTGGTCATGACCCTGAACATCGAACTTTATCGGCAACAACCGACGACGTGTGGCAAGTGCAGCAAGGATCTCATCATTGGCCAGCCTGGAAGCCAAGATGGATAAGTTACCTTGGCCAAGATCGACCTGGCTCCTGGTCAGCCAGGAGGCTAAGTTCGAGGAGCTCTTGGCCAGTCAGGAAGCCAAGGTGGACAAGCTCCTCGAGGCTATAATTACTACAACTACGACCACCCAGAGGCAGGTTAATGTCACCGATTCACTTCGGTCAACTAATGGCCTCATGAGTCCGTCTCCGGAACTGGACAACGACACGCAAGCACAGATCAGGAATGCCTCCAGGGCCGCCATATCGAGATGCCTGAACGGAAAATCCATACAGAAGCTTATATCGATAGCGGCTTGGTGCCCAGCGCCCGCAAGAGCCTCATCCTCCAAGAGGTGGAAGTTGGCACCGAGACTACAGGATGAAATTCGAGCAGACGTAGCCAACTATGTCGACACTGCAGAGCCTCCCTCTTTCTCCCAGTACCCTGGAAATCATCACTTAGAACGTTAACAGCCTCGCCTATTGAGGCTACAGCCCTCAAGCAGCCTGCACTATCGCAGAGCGTGGATGTTATCTACCTGCAGGAGACGAAACATCAGGAGCCGTTACAGTACATGATACCAGGATACGATGCGTTTACGCAACCCAGCGTCGAGACCACGCATAGCAGTTGGGGGTCCCTGTTTACCAGGGGCCTGACAATGTATGTCAGGAAATCCCCCCCCCTCCTCCCTTGCAACCCTGGCTGAGGACCCCAGCCTCACATCAGCGATGGGCGCGATGCTCTCGCAGTCAGGATAACGGACACCTGCGGCCGCTCTATTGTCACTGTTATCAATGCCTACGACAAGGACAACTCGTTACATCTACAGCACCACGGGACCTATGTTGACAGCGATTTTGCCGTCCTGACTGGAAATCTTAATGCCATCCACTACACCTTGGGCAGGAACACAACAGTCAGGCACAATCGCAACGGGGTCACCCTCTACAGGTGGCTTAACAACGCCTGCATTACAGTAATGAATACCGACAGTGTTTTCCTCGACTCACACGAGAGGGAAATAAGCTCGATTATGTCATTCTGTTAAACGATGTCGGGCTCCACTATGACACAAAGGTAGCTGATGAGCTTCCATCTGATCATTACGCCATCGTTATCAAGTGGTGAGCTGCCGAGGCTGGTTCACAGGAGTATTCCCGTGAAGGAAGACGTTGTCAGTTCCTTCCAACCACTGAGATAAGACCATGGAGTCACTGCTGGTGTGGTATGATGAGTACTCTCCGCCAGCATGTCCTCCAGGGGTGACCCTGAGCCTTGATCTCTTTGAGGAGGATTTAGTGGACACCAATGACAGGATCTTTACCAGTTTCACCAGGAAGGGTAGAGGTCAGGAGCTAGGCGCACGAGCCCTCTCCCCTCACATTACAGGTGGTACAATGAAGCAGTTAAGAGGATCAACAAGGCCTACAAAACTGCCTAGCAGGCCTACCTGCTCAATCCGACACCGGAACAGCGAATGGCCAATCAGGCGAATGAAATCAAGAGGGCCGCAATGGAGAGAGAGGACTGGAACAGCTTTATTCCAGGAATCAACCACCAGCCTCTCCCCCACCCCCTCCCCTTTCTTCGGTCAATATCATCATACATACATACATACATGAGAAAGACAGACAACAGGAGGCCTGATTGGCCCACGACTGGGTTGTCTGGGAAAAAATATAAAGAAGTTTAATCTGACAAGAAAATGTAATTCCGCCCAGCATTTTTTTTTAAGCTATCATAGGCTCCCTGCTGCGGCACACTAGCCTTCTAGTGTCCACGTTAACGCTGTCGTTTATACAGTTTATGTCTGCTGTTTTCCTCAGAGTGTACCTGAATTTAAAAAACATTTGTCTAAACGACTTTTGAAGGTATTTATAGTTTTAGCATTCACAACTTCTGACGGTAACTTATTCCAGCGCTCAACACACCTACAGCTGAAGCAGCTTTTTCCCCAGCGGCGAGATGAAAAACGAACGGAGACACGCAAATCCGACGGCCAAGGCAAAGGGGCTTATCACCCAGTGGTGGTCAGCCTCCAGCTACGATGGTCTTCCCCTCAAAGTTCGGCAGGCCTTAACGAAGGAGGAACGTCAGAGGCTGTACGACAAATCAACAGAGCCTTCAAGAGAGTGGGCAATGTTTCCCAGCGAGAGGATGTTTTCTCGCCTAGTGTTGTTAACGGCACATATTAGTTAGGTAGGATATCAGAGGGTCACTGATAGGTAGGATTAGCTATTTCTGTTCATCCTGTCAGACATGCGGACATCAGAATATTACACGGACACCGTCATGCATAGCATATCAGTGGTACAGTCTTGCTTTACGAGAAACCCACGGTCTGGGGGATGTATTGTTCGACTCATCAGTACAGCTGTACCTTTTATCGTGGGCTTCGAACTTTGTCTTCCTGTAAACCTGTGTCAATGAAAGAACCGAACTGAATTGAAGAGCGTCTTTGACAAGGTTGTACTCCCTTCCCCTCCTTTAATAACCTTATATCTCGTTCGTAGCATAACCACAAGCAGGCGGAGTTCAGTTACACACACACACACGTGTATATATATATATATATATATATATATATATATATATATCATTCATTATACTTAACTCGCCCGCGTCAGTGAGGTAGTGCCAGAAAATCATATCTTATATGAAGATTGCCTTTAACTACGTGGACAAAACGGTACACAGGGAGGCACATGTAGATAAAGTCCGAGCCATGTATGTACGTGTGTGTGTGTGTGTGTGTGTGTGTGTGTGTGTGCGTCTGTCGTCTTAAGTGCCATAAGCCGTGTTAACCCTGGCACTCTCCCTCTCTCTCTCTCCCTCTCTCCCCCTCCCTCACCCGACGCACACCAGCAGTACAACTACGACCAGGACCACCAGCCAACACCAGGAGCAGAAAACCGAACAGCAGTCGATTTCCCGGGCGGTTGCCCTCCAAATCCTGTTTCTCACTCATTACTCAATGCTCGGGGGGGCTCCGGCCCGCATCACACACTTTGTTGACCCGAAATTGGAAACAATATTGAACCCTGTGTGGCAGAAAAGCCGCACAGCAGTTATTTCGCGGCAGATAACGTCGGGGATATTCGTCTAAGAGGCGGTTCAGCGGGATGGCCGAGTGAGGAGAGGATGTTTTGCCCATGGCGCCTTCGTGTTTTACTGGGAGAGACCAACAAATTTGTTACCCTTCACCAAGACACCGTGATGGTGGCTAAGGCCTGGGGTATCTCGTGGGGGAGGGGGGGCCAGATCGAACCTGCTCGTGGTTATCTGTCTTGCGCTGTCTGGCTGGCTGATGGTGGGTGTCTGTGTGGCGTGGTGTTGGCGAGCTTATCTGGCTGGCTGGCGTGGTCTTAGTCACTTGTCTGGCTGGCTGGCTGGCTGGCGTGGTGCTAGTCACTTGTCTGGCTGGCTGGCTGGCTGGTGTTAGTCACTTGTCTGGCTGGCTGGCTGGCAGGCGTGGTCTTAGTCACTTGTCTGGCTGGCTGGCTGGCGTGGTGTTAGAGTCACTTGTTTGGCCGGCTGGCTGGCTGGCTGGCTGGTGTGGTGTGGTATTAGAGTCACTTGTCTAGCCATCCGTCGTGGTATGAGCCAATCTCTCTGGCTGGATGGCTGGCTTGATGCTGGCTATCTGTCTTGAGAACTGGATAAACAGACATTGGATGAATGAGCGCGAAAAGGTAGTCTACAAAACAGGTGTGTCGACCCTTAGCATTCGGACGAGCGAATTGTCTCGCTGGTTAAGGTTTTACTGGCAAAGAGAATAGCTGGCTGACTACCCTGTATGTATTACGTCTCTATGTACACCCCTCACGAGCATACACACATCATACATAACGTATGAAAAGGATCAAGAATGAGGATAGACCTGATTGTTATTAGCTACGAAAAGGGGGGGGGGGGGAAAGGGGGAACACCGCCTCCCTAATCTTCACACACTGAGAGGAAGGAAACGATGGGAAGACGGGAGTAGTGCGGGAGGAACTGTGCGACACCAGCTAACGTTCACACAGATCTGGTCATCGTGAGGAGGAAACTGTCCTGGATGTGAGGGGCGCAAGTGGAGGTTACTAGGTGAGGGAGTGTACGGAGGGACGTGAGGAATGAATGGAGGGATGTGAGGAAAGTATGGAGGTACGTGAGGAATGTATGGAATGACGTGAGGAATGTATAGAGGGACGAGAAGAATGTACGGAGGTACTAGACGGAATGTAAGGAGGGACATGAGAAAATATACGTAAGGACGTGAGGAAATGTACGGAGGGACATGAGGAAATGTACGGAGGGTCGTTAGGAGGTGTGCGTAGAGAGAGAGAGACAAGAGGAGGAACATGATCGCCAACAAAGTTGTGGCGAATACGTGAAACATCATCATCAGTCAAGTGGAGAAGCACACACCATCGTCGCCGTAACATTCAAAATGCCATTACGGTACGAGGAGAGATGTGGGCTCGCACCCACGAGACCAGACGCCCCTCCCACTATGCACGAAGAGATGAATACAACAAGTATGCAATAAAACAAACAAACACACACACACACACACACACACACACACACACACACACACACACACACACTGAGAAACACAAGCAATATTCCTAGCAGTCTGGTTCCAGGGCCCTGCCTCTATACAGGAATACCGTCCTCGCTCATATTTCGAGAGTCGGCAATCCTCTCATGCGTACGGCGTCGCTGTCAACATCTGCAATGATTTTACCGGCAGACACAAGCCCAAGACTTCCCTCGGGGAAATTATAT
>JAUUDZ010429851.1:0-13759 GCA_032361705.1 Panulirus versicolor
ACAGACTGCATACTTGCCCCTCTTTCCAAAACTCTTGCATTCACCTCCCTAACAACCCCATCCATAAACAAATTAAAATATTATTATACTTATTATTATTATTATTATTATTATTATTATTATTATTATTATAATACTTATCACCGTCTGCCGCATGAGCGAGGTAGCACAAGGAAACAGATGAGGAATGGCCCAATTCACCCACATACTCATTCATGTATATACATAAATGCCCATATGAGAAGGATTGATTGAGGAACATATACCATGGAATTTTTTTTCCCATGGATGCTGTATTACGGGAGACACTGATCTCATGTGACAAGTCAGCCTCAGTATGTGGAGTGAAAAGTGGGGAGCATTCTTATAAGTGTGGAAGTCATTGTGACGCATTTTGCATTGATTGAGGATGTGTTGGAGTGATGCTGTAAAGGCTGTTTGATTTAGCCGGATGCAAACCTGATAATGGGTAGATAGATGTATATGTTAGCTGTGGAGAAACAATTGTATAGGGCATCAAATTGAATATGTAGTGAAGGATTGCGTGGTTCTGAACCAGGGTTCCAAGGACCCCCAGGGGTATAGGAGATGCATTTCAAGGAATGAAAGATATATTGAGTGTATACAGAAGCTACATGTACAGAATAAGAATAAATATGACAAGAGTCACCAGTAAGAGGGGGTACGTGATGCCTCAGTGTGACCAAGGGATATGCCAAGCAAAGAAAGGTTCAGAACCACTGTTGTAGCAGATATGTTTCTAGGTTCAATGTTAGTAAGTTTTCAGTTCAAGATTTGATGCTCGATTTGATGCTGCTAGTCACCTAAACTTTTATCTAAATTATTTTTCTTATCCACAACAGGACACAACAAATCAGTCACCAAATCGTCAGAGTGCAATCCGTATTCATCGTGTAAATTCAGGCACGGTCAAGTTTGAGGTCCTAGTCACCGAGGGTATGCAGGGTCATGTGAGTTTCAAAGTTTTTATTTATTTATTTATCATTTTATATTTTATTTTTTTGGTCATTTTGTTTTATTTTATTTTTATATATATATTTTTTTCCTATGTTAGAAAGGTAGAGCCAGGAACAGGCAAAGAAGGGCCACATTCGCTTGCATCCTTTCTCTAGCTTTCATGTGTAATGTGCCCCCAAAACCACAGCTCCCTATCCACAACCAGGCCCCACAAACCTTTCCATGGTTTACTTTGGACACTTCTCATGCCCTGGTTCCATCCATTGACAGTGCAACGACCCCAGTGTTCTTCATTGTTCCAGTTCACCCTATCCTGTGCATGCCTTTCCCTCTCCTGCATGTTCAAGCTCTGATTGTTCAAAACCTTTTTCAGCACATTCTTCCATCTCTAATTTGGTCTCCCAGTTCTTGTTCCATCTACTTTGACACATGCATCCTCTTTGTCAGCCTTTCCTCTCATTCTTGCCATATGTCCAAAGCATTTAAGCACATCCTCTTCAGGTCTCTCTACTACACTCTTTATTACTACACTTCTTTCTTACACTTTCATTACTTACTCAATCAAACCTTTTCACACTGTGTATTGTCCTCACATTTCATTTCCAACACATATACCCTCCTTTGCACATTCTTTTCTATATCCCATACCTCACATCCATATGATATTGTTGGGACTACTATTTATTTTGACATACCCATTTTTGCCCTTCCAGATAACATTCTTTCTGCTAATTTTGCTTTTTATGTTGGCTAGAATCCTATCTCTTCCTCGTTTGAACATGACTCTGGTGCTTACAGTGAGCTTTTAGTTACTCAAAAAGTATGGTGACTTCATATCATTATTGTGGTTGGTGCATGTCCATGCTCTCATTTGATCTTCAGTATGGTGATTTGATCACATGATCAAGTGTAGGAGGAAGCAGAAAGTTCTCCTCTGAAGACATAAAGACTTGCTCTTTATAACTTAGACTTTTGTATCTAGATTGTTGGTAATTTCAGAAAATGAGATTTTTATGTTGGAATACTTTTCTTGGTAATGCATGAAATGTGTGCGTTGTAGCCAACCTACCTACCTATATTGCTGGTTTGTTTAGATATCTAATTGTGATCTAGTTTTGTTTGTGGTAAATGTTTTGTAAAAATAGAAATCATTTTAACCTATAAGCAGTGGAGATGGTCCAGAAAATCATTTACATGTGTGAAAAAATGTACACATGAAATGATAGATTAACATTCAGAAGTTATGGAAAATACATAAAAACTTACATTATTACCTTTGTGTTGGCCTGTCCATAGCTTCTTGAGGGATGGAATAGTGTATGGATGATACATCTGACAGCTCCTAACTAGAATGGAGAATGTGGAGATGATGTGTCTTTCTTTATATTGAGCTTCTGTTTTCACAGTGTGCTATAATATAATGTCAGCAAGACTGAACTAGGGCAAATGGAGCTGCTAGGGGAATCCTTTGAAAGGTATGTGGGGCCTGGTTGTGTATAGCAGCCTTTGGTTTTGATGCATTACACACGATGGCTAGGGAGTGGATGCGAGTGAATGAAACTTTTTCTTCGTCTGTACTTGGCACAAACTGCACTAATGTGAGAAATGGCAAGTATGTGTGAAATAGATTATGTCGTGCACAGGCACAGTGTTGTTGGTAGGTAATGTGACAGTATTTAGGAATAGGTAAAAGACTCATGGACCAGGTATTCGTTTGAAGAATTTGAGAGAAGTACGTGGAGAAAAGGAGGGAGTTGTTTGTGACATTTGTGGATCAGGAAGGCACTTGTGATTGGATTGACAGAAGGCTTTATAGAGGGTATTTTGAATATATGAGGTAAAGGGAAAGTTTTCTTTTGTAGTAATATTTTTACCAGGACAGTGGGGCATGTGTGTGAGTGGGAGGGGAGGAGGATGAGTAGTCCTTGGTGAAGGTGGGTCTGTGCCATTGATGTGGGATATCATATCAGTTGGTTAGTCTCTTTATAGGTGGATTATGAGGGAGGTGAATGCAAAGGTCTCAGAGTGAGTGACAAGTCTATAGTTTACTGGCGGTGGGGGCCTTGGGATTTGAATCAGTTGCTGTTTGCAGGTGATACAGGTCTGGTTGTAGACTTGAGAGAGAAACTCCATAAGCTGGTGACAGAATTAAGGGAATACGATAAAAGAGAAAATTGAGAGTGAATGAAGAAAAGTAAGGTGATGAGTTGTACTAAGGAGATTAGACAAGAGGGTTTGAGTGTGAAAAATAGAAACAATTCTAAATGGGGAGACCTTGAGGAAGTGGAGTGCTTCGATACCTTTGATTGGACTTGGTTGCAGTTGGAACCATGGAGGCTGAAGTTAGTCATAGGTGGGAGATGTTAAGGGCTTAAGTGCTTTGAGAAGTCTGTGGAAGAAGAGATAATTGTCTGCTTGGACAAAGAAGGATATGTTTGAAGATGTAGTAGTCCCAACAGATGTATGAATATTTTCCTTGGCCATGAATGCAAGGGAATGGGAGAGAGTGGATGTATTGGTTTAGAGTTTCCCGAGGACAGTATGTTTTTGAGGCAGTTGATCATGTAAGAAATGACACTAAGAGATTTGTTTGGTTGTGAGTGGAGTGTGATTAAGAGAGCTATTCAGGGTATCAGGTATTTGGTTAGATTTATGTAATCAAATATTAGTAATTGGCAAGTGCCTTGTGGCCGGTTAGTCTGAAAATTCAAAAGACTGCTGTTTTGAAGTTTTATTGTCCATGCCTTAACATTTGTTTTGCTCATTATCAAGTAAAACTTGGTTTGTATGTTGTTCATTAAGGAGATTTAGTGTTTCCAAACTGATGTATCATTCTCTTTATACCAATCACTTTTTTCATGTCACATTGATTGACAGAAATACCTCATAAACTCCATAAAGATTTTAGCATCTTTTACAATTAATCTGTATCTAAGTTCATATTTTATTATTTTATCATACTTAGTCGCTGTCTCCTGCATTAGCAAGGTAGTGCAAGAAAACAAATGAAAGAATGGCCCAACCCACCCACATACATGTTTATGCATAAATGCCTACACACGCACATATACATACCTATACATTTCAACGTATACATACATATACATACACAGACATATATACTCATGTACATGTCCATACTTGCTGCCTTCATCCATTCTGTTGCCACCCTTCAACACATGAAAACAGCACCCCCTTCCCCTCCGTGCGCATGATGTAGTGCTGTGGAAAGACAACAAAGGCCACAGTCGCTCACATTCATAATTTCATATCTGCATTTTTTTTTTTTTTTCTTTTTGATCAGTTGGGAATGTTATGTATGTGCATAGAGAAAAATGACTTAGCAGCAAGAAAACTTTTTTAATTATTTATCTTTACATTTAGTTATTATTCATGGTGATAGGGGAGAAAGAATACTTCCCATGTATTCACTGTGTGCCCCAGAAGGCAACTGAAAGGGGTGGGACGTGGCAGTCCTCCCCTCTAGTTTTTACTTTTCCAAAAGAAGGAACAGAGAAGGGGGCCAGGTGAGGATTTTTTCCTCAAAGGCTCATTCCTCTGCTCATTCCTCTGATCTTGATGCTACCTTCCTAACATGGGAAGTGGCGAATATGTATGAAGAAAAATAAATGAAATTTAGATATAGTCACTGTCTTTATCCTCATTCCCCCAATTTGGTTACAGGTAGTGGTGGAGGCCCCAGCTAGCCCAAGGAGCCCAAGCAGGAGCAATGGGCAATCATCTCCAGAAAAACCTGAGGATCCTGGAGTCATCTCTTACCTTCAGGATGGAGGAAAACAAACTATCAACTATTATGCTAAAAACTGTGATAGACCCCCACAGGTGGGGGATAAGGCAAGTGAATCATATTAATGATTGTGTATGAAGATAGGAATCCTTTCTGTGTGGTAGGATTATGCTAGTGAACTGTTGAAGATTTTGCATTAGACTTTTAATTAGATGTGGCCATTGAAATGAAACCTCTTATAGATGATTATGAATGGTAGGTTACTTGATTTTGTCCCAGCTAACGATTAACTATTTCTGGCCATTGCATAGTGGTCTACCAAACAGAAAGACTTTATTTTGTTATTTTGCAGGTCTCGAGCTGCATTTCTGGAGAATTAGTTGTTTGTTATGTAGCCTACAGAAGCAATGCATTTAAGGTTCTAAGTTTAAGTAAATGTGTAAATATGTTACCTCTCAGTATTTGGTCAATGGTGCTTCAATGAAACGTTTGTATTACTGTGGATGTAAGACATGCTTGTTTTGATTGTTAATGATTTGAATGTTCAAGTAGATCAGTTATCACAAACCTGGTATAGTGATGGTTAAAATTTGCACTTGCACCAGGTAGGTATTAGGGCACAATTTCAAATTATGACACATAATCCCTTTGCAACTGGCAGAGGGCAACTCCAGCACAGTGTTTCCAGGGGCACTGAGACTCCAAAATTGTCTGAAAAACTAGAAATCCCAGCACACCTCAGGTGTTTGTCTGTATTCAAAAGATTGATGGAATTGGGCAGTGCTCACCCATATAGTTGCACTCCTAAGGGTGTAGTAATGAGGTCACCATGAGAATACAGGGTGAGACTTGGGTACTCTAGAAAACTGGAGTATCCCCTTTAGGTACTGAAATTTGTAAGCTTTTACCAATTCTGTGCATATTACAGTAGGAGCTCCTCCTGACCTCATTGGCTACGATACTGCCGCTGTGAAGCACTGGGCAGCTCTAGCACCGTGTTTCAGAGGCTCCTAATGTTCCAACCAACTACTTCCATCCATGCCACGAACCTCTCAATCACCGCTCACCTTAAACTTTGCTAGTTATCATCAAGAGACAAATACTTTTGTGATTTGAGCATTCACTTTTGTCCTCCTTGCCTTTATGTAATAGCATTATACATGCACTCTGCCACTTCTCAGGCACCTCATATTCAGCCATATGAATGTTGAATTGCCTGCCTTATCAAATCAACAAGGCTGTCACCTCCATTCTTGAGAAGCTCAGCTGCCCACTTTCTTTCTGACAAATTTTTCACTGGAACTCTATAATTCCACCTCTTCTTAAAACAACCTGTTTGTCATCCTGTCATCTAACATTTAAGCCCTTCATAGTACTCTCCATCTCTTTTTCACCATATCTTCACCTGCTACCATTTCTCCATTTGCTCTCGTGACACTATTCACCTCTTTCCAAAATTTATTCTTAGTCCTCCCTGTCCCATCTCCATTTTGCCCTCTTTTACAACTTCCATTTCTTTCTCTTTAATCTCCTGCCACATTCTCTTGTACACCACCCAATTACTCACATTCCTTTCCCACAGATCCCATATATGCATAGCTCTTCTCATTCTCTAGTAATTTACTTTCCTCATCCCAACACTCACTAAGCATTCTGAAATACCGGTCTCCCACCTTCCACATGCTACATACTTCACTCATATACATAAGCACAGTTCCCTTAAATATCTTTACTTCTCCTACTCCCCATTTCATTTATTCCCACTCTTTTCCTCTCTTCACTCATTTTCTCCTGGTATTTCACTCACTCTCACCTCACCTTGTATCTTACTTTCATCACTTCATTCACATACATCATATCCCCTTTCCCTAATACCTCTACATACTTTCACACTCATCTCCACCAGGAAATGATCAAACATCCTACCTGCTACCCAGACCAGTACATTCAAATGCAACATCTCCATTGAATGCCTCTCAGTCAGCACAAAATCTGATAATGCCCAGTGACTCCTAACCCCACTTACCCACATATATGTATACCTTTATACCAATCACCCATCCTTTTTCAGCACACTATCCTAGAAATTGCACCCTGTGTTCATTTATACTTCCTTTTCATCTACTGTTGCATCCAGATCCACTAGCACCAAGATATGATCCCGTGCATCAATATTGCCAATGTAGTCATTGAACTCAAAAAATGATTCTCCTTTTTTCACTTCTCATTATCCAGGTATTTAAGCCCTAGAAGTCACCCACTTCTTGAAGTCCACTTTTATTCTAACCCACATCAATCTTGAACTTGCTTCCATATTCAATTCAGCACAGTCCCACAGTTCCTCCTCCTTCACCAGAAGATTAAGGCATGTGTGCTAGTAGGAAGGGAGAAGTGATTTTTGATGAAAATGGGTATTTGCCAAGGATATATGATGTTGCCATTATTGTTTAATCTGTTTATGGATTGGGTGGTGAGGAAATGTCTTAGAAAGAGGGGCAGGTATTTACAGATGACACAGCTCTTGCGGCAGACATATAGATACACAGACCCAAGGTACAAGTAAGATAGGCTGGCCTTAACATTACATAAAAAGGTGAAAAATGCAGTCTTTTTAAATCAGTGGAAGAAAATTATAGCAAAGCAATGGATCTCTCCCCACCCTTCACCCCCAACGGCAATGCACTGGATGGAAAATGTAGAAAAAAATACATTGCAGGATTATTCTGCTTGAAGAAAATTTTTATAGGGAAGCCATAAGGTAGAATGAACATGAACATAAGCTCCAGTCTCTTGACTTTCCATGTCTATATTATTCGTAAGAATAAAACAGGTGACATGGAGTAATTGATGTTGGTATGTTACCACAGCATATCCAGGGAGAGATCCGTGGTAGAGAAGTTGCTATTATATGTCACTATGTTGGGATGATTGATTGAATGAATTATTCAGTACCAGAGAGTGACAAATGATAATCAGGCCTAATTTTGAAGATATTAAGGATGATTCTCTGAACAGCATTTTCTGTGGGCTTATACCAAACATCAATAATGTCATTGGTAAAGAAATATTTCTTACAGTCCAGATTAACTAGATGCCTTGGCAAGCTGCTGCATCACATGATTATTGTGTGGCCATCGGCAACTCAAGGGTGGGCTGTTTTGATACCTGCTTCTCTTCCTACGTGTGAAAACTTTGGAAGTCTCTGCCTTCTCATTTTTTCTCCAGTAAATATGACCTGGCACTTTTAAAAAGACAGACCTTTCATTTCTCAAAAATTCATGAATACTTTTCCTCATCTGTTCTTTTTGTTCCATAATTCTCTCTCTATTTCAATTAAGGCCTTGTCTTGATGTGGACGTTTGTGTGTGACGAGCCTTTGACATGAAAAAAGTTTTAGTCCATTTTTTCTCGATAATGCTGGTGCTATTGTAAAGAAATTTACAGTCTTGACATTGTTAAATCCTTTGAATATTTTAAAGCAATTTATTAATTTTCCGTGGGGACGTCTCTATCTTAGGGAGAACAGTTTAATTCTCACAGTCTCTCCTCATATGGTTTGTTACTCAAGGAATAAATCACTTTCGTTGTTCTTCCCTTTGCTGCTTCCCATTTGAAAATATCCTTCCTTAAGTGGGGAAGGCCCAAAACTGTTATGTATATTCGTGGTGTGGCCTAACTAGACATAGGTATAGTGGCACTATATCACATCCTTGCTTTTGTATATCAAGTTTCTGTTAATAAATCCTGACATCCTCTTATCTCTTGCTTTTGTATGTCAAGTTTCTGTTAATAAATCCTAACATCCTCTTATCTCTTGCTTTTGTATATCAAGTTTCTGTTAATAAATCCTAACATCCTCTTATCTTTCTTGGCAGCTTCATTACAATGCTTATGCTTTTCCTTGAAGTATTTCTGAGTGAATTTTCCCCTCAGGTGTGATTCCAGTTGCAACCACTTACAGTTTTTCTTATGGTTAAAAAACCTTTGGGAATGGGGCAGGAAATCCTCCCCTCCTATTTAATTACTTAGCCAAAGAACAGATGATAGAGCCAAGGAAGGATTTCTCCTCAAAGGCTCAAGTCATCTGCTCACTAAGGCAGGCAACAGTGAGCAGACATGGAGGAACATCATTTTTCTTATTTTCATCTGTTATTTTGTTTTGCCATTAGTGTTTATCTATTCAAAGCTTTACTTTGTCACATACTGTAGCAAAGTCTAGAAGATTGATGTCCATTTTCTTTCTTAGCAGTATAGTTTCATATAATTTACTATAGTGAACTAAGAGTTGAGTTTGTGCACATTTTCTAAGCATAAACAGATTTTCCACTGTATTTACTACTTTCATAAACTTAAATTATATATGATGTCATGTTATTAGTGTATACTACATTTAGACTAGATTAGATCCTCCTTTAATTATTGTTTTTATATATGCCATTTTTGTGTTATGTCCTCCATTGGTTTGATCAGAGAAAAAAGATAATTTTGAAATGTATTAATTGAACTTCAAATATATTCCAGGTGGAGTTCAACATTTTTCAAGTTAAACGCACTAAGGAGCTTATTGCCATGGGAGTGCGAGTATTACGTAGCCATAATAATATGCGGCAGTCCACCAGACTCATTCCTGGTGTGGGGATGCCTTCACTTGCCGTCCTGCCAAACAGTCCAAGGTGTGTTAATGATATAGATCCTGTTGTATAGTTCTCCTCATATAATGGATATGTACTATGATTTCCTTGTGTATTTAGAGCATTTTTTATTAACATTGTTTTATTGGTGCTGAGCTTTTATGGATCATAATGTCAGTTTTATTTGTATTCATGTATATTTAGTTTACTGTTATTTAGATTTTTTTATTGTTCAGTATTTTAATGATGGACCATAGTGTATAATGTTTATGTTCTTAAAGCTTGTTGTTTTGTGGTCAGTAAAATGTTTATTTATCTATGTATTTATGTGTGTATTTGAGTGGATGGGCCATTCTTCGTCTGTTTTCCTGGCACTACTTCGCTGATGTGGGAAACAGCGATTATGTATAATAATGATGTTGAAAATGATGGTAATGATTTTGGAAGATTAGACTAGGGAAAAGAGATTTAGGAAGCATATCTTTAAAGCGTATTTTTATATCATAGAGTAAGTGAAGTGCTAAAGGTAAAGACATGAGGAAAGAATGTATGTAGAATGAGTGATAAGGCTTTAGTATGCTGAAATTCTGATTATCCTAGATACTTAATGCTCAGTTTGTGGATTACGTGAACATTAGATATTGAAATAATGCAAAAATGGAAATTACGAGTCAGAAACATGCAAATATATAAAGAATAGATTAAAATGATTTGGTACCTGTTCTTTAGACTTGTCGACAGATGGTGTTATACATCGTGGGAGGCTCTGTGCATTGCCATTTGCACGATAAGTGTGTTTTCCATGAAGTCAAAATCCATAAATTCTAAGGAAATTATGATTTTGGAGGAAGTTGTAAAAACCTTGAGTTCTCATTAGTTGTAGCTGACCTTATCACTGGTTACTCAGAGACATAAGAAATGCGTTTTTAACCCCAGATGTGACACATTAATCATGCAATCTGCAACTTGCTACCCATCACATGACTGCCCTGATTCTTTCATAATGAAGCAGAAGTAGACTTGCATTAGATAGTAGTTGTCAGTAGGAACATTAGGTAGGAGCCTCAGGGAACGCTGTGCAAGAGTTGCCCTCTGCCAGTGGCCTGTTAAGAGTGAGTCACTAAAGGCAAAGATGCAGAACTGGAGTTCACTAGTTATGGAAAGGCTATTGCTGTGGCCACCCCTTTGAGGGAGTTCCATTTGGAACAGGTTTCAGAGGTGTAGATAGACTGCCATTTTAAACAAACAAACCACATGGAGTCCAGATGCTGAGGGAAAATTCTTTTAGAGTATTTTGGATATGAAGGTGAAATCGCAATTGAGTAGGAGTTCAGTGAGTATTTAAGTGAAGCCAGGGTGGCATTTATCTCCAGTGGTCATAGTATAGCACATTAATCAATAAATGTAGATGCAGGTAATGCTTCGTAGGCAGCCACCTACCAAGGAGGTTTATTACCAGTTCTACCCACCTGTATATCAGGAGGGTTAGTGATGTCTGTGTAGTAAGTCAGCAGTTAAGTGGTTGTGAAGTTGCACTCCCTTAAACATGGTAGCTTTCTTTTCTTTCTGCTTCACCCACATGTGGACTGCTAGTATTCTATCCATGAACATACAATCTCCCCTTGTCACACATCATGACAACACTTAACTTATTCTTTCTAATTCTATATTTTCTGGTGGTGAGCACTAGGCGCTAACCATGTCTTTTGGCAAAGTGGTAGGAACAGTAGATAGAAGTATTATTTAGGAACATTATATAGAAGCTTTAGGTAGAAATAGGTTGTAGGAACAGTAGAGAGAAGCATTAGGTAGTCGTCGGTAGGAATGTTAGGTAGGAGCCTTTGGAAACACTGCACTAGAGTTGCCCTCTGCCAGTGGCCAGTTAAGGGTTAAGCACTAAGTGGCTGAGAGGCAGCACTGGCATCCACCAGTTGTGGAGATTTTTCCTGTGCCCACCCCCTTGAGAGAATTCCCTAGGGGAACGGGCATCAGAGATATAGATAGATAGATATAACTCAAGAAATTGGATGCCATGCTTACGTGCTATCTGCAGATGCTGTCAGGCTTCCATGTAGACCCAGCATTACTTGACTTTATCATGGATCCCAAGCTGCTTGGCTGATGTGGACCTTAGGTTGTCTACCTTTCACCTGATAGGGTGGTGATATTTGAAAGAGAAAGATTAATTTGGTTTGTGACTAATCTTAGTGTAAATAGAGACTCCTTTTACAATAGAAATATTTCAAAGCATGTTACATCACAATATACAGTAAGGTTTTTTTTTTATTTGTGATTATTTAGATTTATTAGAGATGCATGACAGAGTTAGAGGAAGAACATAATGCAGGCTTGTTTAGTCCTTCAAACTTGAATTATCCTGCTTACTTTGTAGCATATGTCACACAAGACCAAGGAGATGCAGATATGGTATATGTTAACCCTTGTGGCATACTTGAGCGACCTATGGGGTCATTACTAAAGACATCCTTATACAGCTTGCCTCCTCCCAACACATTTAGATTAAATGCTTGCTTTAACAGTATGTAGAAATGCTTACAGTATGTCTCAAGTAACTGTAATTGTCCAAGTGTCAGTTACGCATATGATGGGACTTGTGCTGCCAATGATATTGCTAAGAAATACATAGGTTTACATATTTCCACTCATTATGGATTCAGGGCATGATATATTGATAGGTAGAGATAACATAAGTAGGTGTTTGTTGGTAGACATCCACTGACCATGGAGGTATATTACTGATACAACCTGCTTGGGCATTGGAAGGGCTTGTGATGGCTGCATATTGAGCCATCACTTCATGGTTATCAGTTTGCACTCATCTGACCCGGGTAGCTGTCTTTTCTTTCTGCCTCACCCACATGTGGCCTACTGGCATTCCGTCAAACATAAGATATCACCTTGTCATACATAACATTTGACAATGGTTAAGTCACACAGCTCATCCTTCGTAACTCTAGATTTGCCTGCGATGAGCACTATGTGCTAGCGCTTCCTTTTGGCAAAATGGTAGGAACAGTTAGGTAGAAGTATTAGGTAGAAACATTTAGGCAAGAGCATTAGGTAGAAACTTTGGATAAAATTAGTGGGTAAGAGCATTAGGCAGGAGCATTAGGTAGAAGTACTCCTTAGAAACACGAGGTAGGATCTTCTGCTAATACCACTATAGATGCCTTCTGCCAGTGGCCTGTTAAGAGTGAGGCACTAAAGGTTAAGAAGTGGCACTAAAATTCACCAGTTATGGAGACTATTGCTGTGGCCACCCCTATGAGGGAGTTCCAGTTGGGAACAGGTGTCAGAGATATACATAGATAGATAGTCTGATCTAGGAACTAAATCTCCACTTGATATGGGAAAGTTAGACTAAAGTATCAAATTGATTGTTTTTAGGGCACCACCATGAAAATTGATTATGTAGCAAATGTTTCAAGGTATTGCTGTGTTAAGTTTAAGTTTAACCCTCACAATTTTATTTACATTATTGTTTTAATATTTTATATTCTTAACAGCTCGTCAAGTAACAGCAGCACTCACAACGTCAGCAGCAACAGTAGTAGCATCAACAGCAATAATGGTAGCAGCATCAATAGCAGCAGTAGCAGCTTAAGCAACAACCATATCACCAATAACAACAACGGCAATAGCAGCAACAGTCTTGTAAATGGTAGCAGCCCAAGTGGACGCTCATCGGCCACTGTACATCAGGGCTTTGTGGCAGCATTAAAAGATACTTTTGGATTCATTGAGACCCTTGCTCATGACAAGGAGGTATTCTTTCACTTCAGGTAATAGAATTTTGGTGTAAGAATGATACAAATAAAGATCAACAAGTGATTTGTAAATTCATATGATGATGTATTTCAAATATTGCAAGGGTTACAATATTTCTAAATGCATACTTCGAAATATTTTGTGTAGAGTTAGATGGAGGAATGGAAGTGTGTCTAATAACAGAAATCAGTTTTGTCTGCAGACTTGATAATTAGATAGAAATAGGTGAGTTGTTGTGGGTCATTATGGGCAAAAGTTTGAAATATTTAAGAGCCGAGCAGGTTTATGTTCCTGATCTGTCCCCTTTTGATAGGAATTAACAAGACAGTTTATGCTCCGGATCTGTCCATTTTGATAAGAATTGAATCAAAGTCATATTGTATATAACTTTTTCTACTTGCATGGTGTCATTAAGTTTGATATTTGTAAGCTGTCTTAAGATACTGAATGCACCAGTCCACCCAATTTAAATGGGGACAGTACTGAATGTTGTTTTAGAAGTTTGAGCTAAGGTGTAATTGTCATTGGAAAAATCAGCATAGTAAGATGAAGATAATTTTTCAGAATGCTCTTGTTCTCTTGCTCTCTTCACCACCCCCCCCCCCCCCGGGGG
>JAUUDZ010429862.1:0-13759 GCA_032361705.1 Panulirus versicolor
TGCAAGGCAGCGTCAGAAACAGACGACTGATCCTTACATAAAAGATTCCTTAATTGACACTTTTCCTGTTCCTCTTTTTATGCCTTATCTACACCTTGCGGCATTCAATGCTAAGTAATGACAATGAAGTCCTGATAGTAATCTTTATCAAGATACACCTTCGCAATTTTGCGTGCTTCTCAACCGACCTTTGACATCCGAGACGAGTTTCTGATATACGTAATTTGAGTTGATTATATATTCCTTTCGCTTTCAGCCGAGACAAAGCGTGTTGGGCAGTGTTCAACAAGCTGGAAAGTGCTGGGGGAGAAGATTGTTATGTGTAGTCACCTCGGTGCGTGGCTTCCTGCACTACCGCTGAGGTAGGTTTGTTCCCTCAACACCAACTCTCACCCCAGCAACCACCAGCGACCCCAGCCGTCAACCCCCCCAACATCCTCCAGCGACCCCACCGTCACCCCAGTACTTACTAGTGACTCACGTTCTCACCCCTACCATCCTTCATCGAAATCTACATTCATCCCAGCATCCCTGTGACGATCTCCCTCACCCTATCACCCTCCAGCGACCATCACCCTCAGCCTATAACCTTCTAGCGACCACCACCCTCACCCCAGCACCCTCTTGCGACCCTCATTCTTATCCTCAGCATCCTCTTCAACCCAGCACTCTTCAGCGATCCCCATCCTCACCAAAGTACCATTCAGCGACCTTAACATCACCCAGGCACCCTCCAGTGACTCCCACTTTCATCCAAGCACCTTCCAGTGCCCCCCATCCTCATACCAGCACCCTCTGGTGGCTCCCCATCCTCACTGCAGCATCCTCCAGCGTTCCTCACCTTCACTCCAGAACTCGTAACAATCCTACTATAATCCAGCACCCTTTGCCTACCCTACCGACGCCTTAGGACGCTCCAGTGTTCCCAGCCTAGCACCATGACTTTTCATTGACCCTAAATCTCACCCTAATACAGCAGCGAGCCCCACCTTCACCCCAGCATCCTCCAGCGACTCTTACCCTTACCCTAGGGCTTTCCAGTGCCTCCCACACTCACACTAGCACCCTAAAGAGACCCACAACTCTTCCGAAGTACAGTCCAGCGATCTCGCCGTCACATCAGCACTCTTCAGTGACCTCACCATCATTCCAGCAACCCCCAGTGACCCCCTAGCTTCAATACACCTCTTCTAGCGTCCTCCTTCCGCACTTCAGAACCCTCCAGAGACCCCACTCTTAGCTCAGCATCCTCCAGCCACCTCACCGTGACCTCAGTACCCTCCAGCGACCCCATCCAGCACCCTTCATCGACCCCACCGTCAACTCAAGACCCTCCAACCACCCCTATCCTCACCTCAGCACACTCCGTCGACTCATGTCACCCCAGCACCCTCCAGCCACCCCGTTGTCACCCTGGCATCCTCCAGAACTCTCACCCAAACCTTAGCAACTTCCAGCGACCCCAGCTTCTTCTCAGCATCCTCGAGCGACCTCAGTCCTCATTCTCAGCATCTTTTAGTGAACCCTTCCCTAGTCAACACCTCAGTAGCCTCCACTTAGCCCCATTCTCACTCCAGCATCTTTCAGTAACCCAAGCATCACTCCCAGCATCCTCTAGAAAGACCCAAGCCCTCATCCTGAAACAGTCCCTACCATTACCTTAGCATCCAGACACTCCCATCCTTACTCCAGCATCCTCTACAGCAGCTAATTATTCACCCAGTATCCTTCAGCGATGCTCATCTCGCTTCATTTCCCCAACACAACTTACGCATCCTCCAAGAAACCCCTCATCCTCACCCGAGTCTTCCAGCGACCTTCGTTCTCACCATAGCGTCCTCCAACGATCCCCAGCTTCCAGTACTCACCATCCTCACTCCAGTATCCTATACCTCGTCTTCATCCCAATTAGCATCCTACAGCAACCTCAACTCTCACCCCAGCATCCTCTGGCTGCTCTAGCCTCACTTAAACGTCCCCCATCGACCCACATCCTCATCCACAGCCTGAAACATTGGCAGTGCCATGACACATCTCCGAAAATATTGGCAGTGTCATGAGCCACCATCTGGAATACTGGAAATGTCATCAACCATTTCTGGAAGCCGAGAGTGTCATCAACCATCTCCGGAGACAGTGACTGTCATCAACAACATCCGGAATCACTGGCATGTGCCAGGATCCATGAACCCGAGCAGGGGCAGTGCCATGAACCATCTCCGGAAACAGTGGCGTGTTCACATCCATCTTCTTAAACACTTGCGACGTCATCAGCCGTATCCGGGAACACTAACAGTGTCATAAACTAGCTCCAGAAACTGACAGTGTCATAAACTATCTCCAGAAACTGACAGTGTCATAAACTATCTCCAGAAACTGACAGCGTCATAAACTATCTACAGAAACTGACAGTGCCATAAACTATCTCCAGAAACTGACAGTGTCATAAACTATCTTCAGAAACTGACAGTGTCATAAACTAACTCCAGAAAAACTGACAGTGTCATAAACTATCTACAGAAACTGACAGTGTCATAAACTAACAGAAACTGACAGTGTCATAAACTATCTACAGAAACAGTGACAGTGTCATAAACTAACTCAAGAAACACTGACAGTGTCATAAGATATCTCTAGAAACAATGACAGTGTCATAACCTAACTCAAGAAACTGACAGTATCATAAACTATCTCTAGAAACTGACAGTGTCATAAACTATCTCCAGAAACAGTGGCAGTGTCATAGACTAACTCCAGAAACACTGACAGTGTCATAAACTATCTCCGGAAAACACTGACAGTATCATCAACCATAGTGGCCCTAGTCTTACTCTTCCCTTTTGGAGTTTTTAATTAGTACTTTGTGCTCTCACCACACTGACCTGTGAGCTACTGATCACTTCCTCCATCACAATAGGCCTTGAGAGGACCCAGTGGTGCGTTGCTGTTTGAATTCATTTGTATTCTTTTACCTCTCAACTCACCATCATTAAATTCTCTTCCATAAGGTAGACCAAGAACCCTCACCCTCACCATAACACCCCTCAGTGGCCCCAATCCTCATCCTAGCATCCTACAGCGACCTAAATCATCACCCCAGTGTTTCCTAGCTCCCATTCTTGCACCAGCATCCTCAGTCTAACTCCATCTTCACCAGAGATCCCCATCCTTGTTCCATCATTTTCCATCGATCTTTCGGCATCTTTCAGCGACCTCCACCCTCACCTCGGCATCTTCAGGTGATCCCCCCTGCCCTACCAGGACCTGACCATCGTCCAGCGATTCTCACCCTCACCATATCATCCTTTGGCGACCCCCAACCCTCGCTACATCCTCTGGCTTTAACTTTCCCTCCTCACCCTCCATCCATCACGTCCTCCTTTGGCGATTCCCACACTCACTCCAGCATCGAAACAGTCCTTACCCCAGCATCCTACTGCACCTCCCCAACCTTAACCATCCAGCGACCTCACACGTACCTCACCATCCTCCAGCTACCCCAAACCCTCCCCTAGCGTCCTCGACTTATCCTACAGTCTCCTGGGTGAATATCCTACCACGATCTTTAATCATACACCAACATCCCCCAGTGACGCCTACCCTTACCTAAGGATCCTCTAACTATGCCAGATTCAATCCAGCCGTCATCTTACATCCACCTCTACTGGGGTTAGCATGGGCATACTCCTGCGGCCGTATCCTCTAACGGCCTTCATCCTCACCCAAATATCCTCCAAGAAGTCCAACCCTCGGCTTAGCATTTTTCGACTATCCCCTTCTTCATCCGAGCATCCGGCGACCCACATCAGGATTCTGCAGCCAGTCCACGTCCTCGTCATCGTCACCAACGATCATAGTCATGGAATCCACAAGTTGAACGACGTAGTCTACATTTCCTCAACTGTATCTTTATCTCACTTTACCCAGCCTCCTTTACTGACCCCTCACCCTTCCCTAGAATCCCCAAAACGACATCAATCGTCTCCTTATCATCTTCCCGTAGCCCTTATCCTCACCACAGCATCCTTTAGTGACCTCATATTTACGACAGCCAGCATCATACGTCGATCTCTACTCTTGCCCAGCGTCCCTCGATACTACCGCTGCTTCGCCGAACGACGTCTACCCCGAGTACATCCTCCTCAAGCGACTCACTCCCTCAAACCAGCAGCCTCAAGCGACCCCCACCCTCACCTTAGCTTCCTGCAGCGACCTCCTACCCTTACCTTAGTATTATCCAGTGACCCTTCTAACGGCCCTAACCCTCATCCAACCATCATTAACAAGCCTTTGCTTCACCTTTACCCCAGACGTCCTCCAGCCCCAAAACGAACCAAAGAATCCCCTTGCTAACCTAACCTAACCTCACCCTACTTCTTTCGGTGACCCTTCCTACCTCACACGCCTCCAACATCGTTCATAGACGCTGATACTCAGCCTAACGTCCTCCAGCATCTCCATTCCTCACGTCACCATTGTCCAGTGACCTAATCCCCCTCCCAGCAACCTATGTAGACCCTAAACCTCTCCCTAGCATTCTCCACTGACTCCCGACCTCACCCCAGTATCATCCAGTGTCTCCTCCTCTCTCAAGCCACCATAGCATCCTCAGTGATCCCCACTCACACCTCAACTACAGCAAACTCCACCTTTGCCCCTACGATCCCCTTCCTCACTATCTTCACCGACCACCTTAACCCTAGAAGTCTTCCGCGGTATCGCGACTCTTCCGGGTTACCGCCCTCATCCCAGGATCTTCCAGGGGCCCCCCCGAACCCTCATGCCATCATCCTCACCCAGCATCCTGTGTGAATCAAACCTAATAACCAATCATCGTTCAGTGAACTCCAATCTCACCCCAGCTTCCTCCAGCGACACATATCCTAACTCTCCTCACCTTCCAGTTGCTCCTACCCCACTGCCCAGCATCTCTCAGCCGTTTCCAGTCACCTTATTGAATTTAGTTGAATGTTAAGGAGAAAGGGGGTTAAGGGAGCTATGTTATGTGTATGGAGCCCCCACTAAAAAAAACCTTCGATGGTAGGTGGGTTCATGATCTAGATGGGGAGCTAACGCTCCAGAGGAGAAAACAGGAAACGAAGCAAAAGTTGAGCGAAGAAAGAGAGATAAGAAAATTTTTTTACCGTCGTGTGGCGTGCGTGTTTAGAGAGAAGGGATGGGTGTACCCGGGCGGATGGCTAAGGTTCTGCCTCAAGCCCTCGGGCATAGCGGCCCATGAAGCCCTTCCACATGACCCCTCACCCGAGTCGTTCACCTCCCCCCCCCCCCAACCAAAGTCTCTCCTAATTATTCACAAGGAGCTAAATTTCCCCCCTTTTTTCCCCTCCCCCCCCTGCCACCTGCGATTAGTTCCCGTTCTTGCTGTTTGCCCCTCATCACAGTTTCCGACGTGTTGTTTGCCTTATAAGCCGAGAGTATCTGTTGACGTCCGTAATGATACTGTTTCTTATAACATGATATAGCTGTCACGGGATATAGCAAAAGGAGATTGATGTCAGAGCCTCTATGTATGCGCCGTGACAGCAGCTGACGACTGACACAGACCGCTGTATGTGCACACATCATGGGAAGGTACAACGGCTGATGCTTGACTGTGGCTGAGGTGTACGTGTATATGCATGATCGAAAGTACAAATGGTTGACACTTGACAAGGGCTGGAGGGTGTATGCATCGCGGGAAGCTCGAACAGCTGATGCAGGGTGGTCGATACTTGGTAAGGGCTTGTGTGTGTGTGTGTGTGTGTGTGTGTGTGTCTGTGTTTACCACAAGAAGTCTCTTATCTCATCATTCTTAGCGGCCCTTTTCTCACTACCATCAAAACGACCTTCTATCTCAGTCCTCCGACAATGCTCATGCTCCTGTAATCCTTGCTTCAAATTCTCCCTTCGGTACTTCCTGCGTTCCTATGTCCCACAATTTCCAATAATGACCTCTCCCAGCACTTACACTGTCCCATCGTTCCTGTGTCCACTTATTTCACCATTCCCATCGACCCCCCCCCAGTTCAGGCACTTCCAACGTCCCTGTGATCCAGCACTATCAGTGTTCCAGAATCTCTTTACCCTGGCTCCTGCGCCCACTTCGACGAGTATCTTAAGCATTTCCAGCGACCCGCTGTTCCATCATTTACGGCGTCCCTTTGTTCCAGCATCCCTAACGTTCTTTTATTCATCGCCCCAGCATCGCCTTCTCCTAGCATCTATAGCTTTCCCGTGTCCCAGCAACCCCCAGCGACTCCCTGGTTCAAGAACTCCTAGGGATCCCTTCTCCCAGCATCCCCAGCAACCCCCTACGTAAGAACTCTGAGGGAAACCCTTGTCCTAGGATCCCTAGTGACCCCCCTGCTTCAACGATTCCCAGGGATCCCTTGTCCCAGCGTCCCTAGTGACCCCAGCTTCAAAAAGCCCTAAGGAACACTCCCTCCGGCATCCCCAGCGACTCCCTGCTTTAGAACTCCCAGGGATCCTTCGGCCCAGCAACCCTAGGTATCCTTCGCCTCAAAATCCACCCCGAGATCCCTTGTCCCAGGGGTCCCTAACCTTCAAAAACTTCCAGGGATCCCTCGTCCCAGCAACCCTAGGTATCCTCCGCCTCAAAATCCACCCCGAGATCCCTTGTCCCAGGGGTCCCTAACCTTCTTCAAGAACTCCCAGAGATCCCTCGTCCCAGCGACCTCCTTTAGCGACTCACTAACTCTCAGCGTCCAAGCATCCCAAAGACTCGTTTTCCCCAGCACCCGCAGCGGGTCTGCTAAGCCAGTATTACAACTACCCTGTGGTAACAGCAGCCCCAGCGTCCTCTTGTCCAAAAGAGGACAGAGAGTAATCTTAGATCGAGCGGCAAAAGGCCAATCCATCATTCCCATCCTAATAAAGTATCATTATCCCGAATCATCACCATCCTAATAAAGTATCATTATCCCGAATCGCCACGTAACCCAATTGTTATTATGTTTTTGTATATCTAATCACTTCCTCAAATGTAATTACAGTCTAATCGTGTCTTAACTAGTTTTTATCATTAGTTTGCCTTTGCTAATGACCTTTCACAAATAGTCTTTCATCAGGCAAAACATATTGAACTGTAGGATAATCTGGGGTTGAACTCAATTGTTTTTTTTTAGATTTATTTCATAAAGTCATCTATATAAGAACTTTATGGCTATATTGCAGCTTTTGTGTACAGAATGTATCGTCTAATACCTATACTATATATACTATATACCTATATACCTATACTATATATACTTATATGATAAGATATATAGAAAACCAAAGGGTCTTGTTAGAGCTTGCTCACTCACAGGGGTAGACCATTTTGTTAGGTACATATCCATTTTTTCCTTTTTCGCATTTGATGATAATGGTAATGATGATAATGATGATGATATCATTATTATCATCATTATTTTTATCACAATCATGACAATGATGATAATGATAATGATATCATCATTATTATCATCATTATTTTATCACAATCATGACAATAATGATAATAATGATGATATCATCATTATCATCATCATTATTTTTATCACAAATATAACAATAATGATAATGATGATAATGATGACATTATCATTATGATTATTATTATCTTTATCATCATTATTACAATTCTTATCATTATCATATCTGCTGCATTACCCCTTTTGTATCAGTACCTCATACTCTTGTCCAGGAATTTCCAGAGACCTCCTGTTCTAATAACCCTGTCTGGATACACTACTGTTTCTGAAGCATCATTTTGTCCTTCGCAGCTGCCAAGACCCAGATGTACCATCAACCTTACCAAATGCTGTTACCACTTCACCCACTTCAGCACCTTCAGTGTCCAGCATTCTGAGAGTTTCCTAGCCCCAGCACATCCAGCAACCCCTTTTAATTCCAGGTATCTTTCTTGTCACCCAGTAACAAGACTCCTAGGGCTGTGCCCTCCCGTCTCAGCAGTTACATGCAGGTGCTTAAGACCCACAGTCATACAAATCACTGTTCCTGTTCGCTAGTTTCCACATCTTTTATAATAGGCTGACGGACATTACGTCACTTTATCGTAATGAGCGGAGACGTAAGTCTTTTCCTGTATGGCAGCGCCAGCATACTGCACCACACTACTTCAGCATGACACACCATACTGCATCACACTGTGAACTCACTTGCTGCACCACTATGGAACGAAAGCATATTACACCACAGTGGGTAAGTAAGTATGCCGCATCCCACTGGAACTTAAGCATGAGCTGACTACTTAAGCAAGCGCTGACTGCCCACCACAGTGGGTTTAGTCAGTTCGGCACACCACACTGGAACTGAAGCATGCCATACCACACTTGAGAGTCAGCATGCCAAACCAAACTAGAACGTTAGCATACAACGCTAAAGGAAGAATGTCAGCAAGTTTAAACAGGAAGGATAAATTAGCATACAACAGCACAAGGGGTTGAGAATATAACAAAGCAAAGACGAGTCAGCAACTCATGACACAGGGAGATGTCGGCATTTTACAGGAAAATGGGAAGTCATAATGTTGCGTCATGAGGGAAGATCAACAAGCCAGAAGTGCGAATGATATACGCAGACCATAACATCAGAGTGACGCTAATATGCCATACCACAAAATACCACATAAAATGAAGGGACGTGAGCAACACAGAAGGGAATCATCATGCCACGATGCAAAGAGACTTCAGGGTATCACAGGTATCACATCACCAAAAGACATCATTCCTAAGCATGTTAACACATAGACATCAGGCACAATGCACCACAAAGACAGGACGTTAGTCAACAGTACGAGAGATCAACATGGTATAACAGATGCAGCCTAAGGCTAGTGGTCCCAGGAGACTCCAGCGGCATAACAACACACAGGTCACACTCTTACCCGCCGCAACTGAACATACATCACACGCAGATGTTTACACACGGTGTTTGTTGACAGTAATCACGACACTTGAGTGAACCGTGTGTCTGGGAAAGCGAGGACGTGGGGGTAGGGGTAAAGGTGGGGTAGGTGCGTACCACAGTAGATGAGTGGTGTGGGATGTGAGGTGCCACAGCAGTTGAGGCTGGAGTCTATGCGACTGAGGTAAGTGAAGGAGCAGATGAGGCTAATGAACTATGACAAAGTCTAAGATAAAGCTCTTCATGCCGTATTTTCCTCTTATGGCCATCTTACTAAAGAGAACCCTCTCTCTCTCTTGCCCCGAAGAAAATGACCAGTACTAAGTGGGTTCACCGTTTTCTACAATATTGGAGCGTCTTAGCCATTAAACCCTCTTCTTACTCTGTTCCTCTTTCTTGTCTTCACATGTGTGACCTTGCCAAGTCACACGAAGGTAACGTTGGTCATTGTAACAACCATCTGGACTGATGCAGCAAGCACATCTTGATCCTACCCTGGAATGATCACCGTTACATTCACCTTTACACTCACTGATAATCGAATTCTCGTCTCATGCTTGGAAAAAAGTCATTTCGACTTTACTGCAGCATTCATCAAGTCCAGAAGTCAAATATTTACCCCTTGTTATAATAGTAGCCTCAGACCGTAGTCTCACTTAAAACCAGCACACACCCTAACTTGTTACATACCGTAAACATTCATATCTTTTATATCATTATTTCGTGCCCTTCCATATCTTTACTTCATCCGCCGGATCTTTATCATAATTCGCGATCCTCTTCGCATGGTATATCACTCGCACCTTTTGAGGAAGTTGATTCGATCATGAATTCGTTATACCCTTTCCCTTCATGGCAGAATCATAATATACCTTATCTGAACTACACCTATTGTTCCCTTCATTAACGTCATTTAGTATCCTTATCATTCATATATTCCAGCACTCACGATCGCTGCTCTTAAGAGGTTGGGATCCGCTGCGCTTAACTTGTCTGAACGCAGACGCCTTGCTCGATGCTCATTTTTTTTTTATGACCACATCGTACAGGTCTCACGCCCAGACACCAGCGGTTAGCGTTCCTGACCGTGACGCATTCACAGGCCACCCAGAGTCGAGCGCATAGGTTCGAAGCCTGGTTGTGGAATTCGGTCCACGTTCAACCCAGGGGTTCTTCCACCCTTAGGACCTCAGTTGCTGGTACCATTTAAGCAGAACTTAGTAGGAGATACAATTCTCTTATAATGAGAGATTGTTAACATACCTGTTTCAAAAGGGGTTGGGTGAAGAGATGCCCATTTCCATTAGTATAAACTTGCCCCATATGCCGGAAGACAGCTCACTATGACGTCTACTTGCAACATAAATGTATAACGCTTATCACAAGGTGCAAACAAGGATCTTGTCCATGAAATGGTGAGAAAGGTTTAGGAAAAATGATCATCGATAAGTTACTTTTAATGTAGTTTTCAATACTGTTTTTAATATCCGTCAACAACACAGTCTTGAAAAAAATACCATATTTTAAGCAATGACTTATTGATCATCTTAGCATTGCTCCTGATGACATAAGCTGGTATTATATATTGTGAATATGAATGGACATAGCTTGGAAAAGCTTCAGTAAAACTTTCAAAGTAGTAGTGTGCATATATTCCTATGTTTATATACAAGATCATTCAAGGGTGTCTTAACATCTCTCATTCTTTGATTTTTAGACGTCTGGGTCTCATTTATCACTTTTACTTCATCATTTTGTTTCTTTCATGGAGAAAGGTTATTTCCATTATGCATTGCGTCTACTTTCCTCACTCTCTCCCCTTACGTGGTTTCTCTCCATTCTTGTAACAATTTGGCTTTCTACTCAAAAAAGGGTTCCATTAGTTTGCTATGTTATCACAGTTATTATACTCTGGCCAATAATAGTTTTGGTCCTCGTCCTAATTTGGCTTCCTGTTTGGCGCCGGTTGGTTATTTCAATGTCCTGGCCAACTATAGTCATGATCTGATGTAGCATTTATTCTCTCGTTCATCTTTCTTTCTCCTACACCTTTTTCTTTTTCCTACACCTCATTCTGTGGTTCTCGTCATATGCCTCCAGTTTCGTTTTCACACTTCATTTATATCAGTCGCCACGTATTCTTTCTTTACTTCAACTTTCATTGTTTTCATTCTTATCCCTGTCACTTTCACTGTTCACTGAATATAATGAATGCATAAAACTTCGTTTCCTTTACTTTCCTTCCACTTCTGAGAACCCTTGTAGCCTGTGGGTTGCGGCTTTTAACAGCTTGGTCGACCAGCGACCAAATCTAACAGCCTGGGCCAAGCCCGACTGTAGAGGGTATGACCCCTGAAGACTTCACCGGGTATGAAGAACCCATGGTGTATGAACCCTCGAAACACCCATGGTGTATGAACCCTCGAAACACCCATGATCTATGAACCCTCGAAACACACATGGTGTATGACCCCTCGAAACACCCATGGTCTATGAACCCTCGAAACACTTCCCAGTGAAGCTTCAAATCTCAGTATAGATATTAGAATCAGTGTCTGAAAAAGGTTCGAACCAATGCACTAGGTATATCCTGATTGCAAATCTCTGTCTTTATTCGTATCTTAGGATTCATAATTCTAAATCTGTCTCTTCACTTGCAGGTATGGCACTTGCCGTAGTTGCAGGATATTTCAAGGTGAATAGATGCACTTTCCCCTGCATCATTCAGCAGCCTCTCCTGTACCATGGGTACCAAACTGGAACGCTCCTTTTTTTTTGTAGTGGCCAAGTTCTTGTGTCTGTATCTATGGTTGAATGAGCACCAGTCTCTAAGGTCTTTGTGTCTGCATGTCTCTGTGTGTGTGTGTCTCTCTCTATATATATGCTTCTATGTTATCTCATCCCTTCCATATTCCTCTTTTGGTTTCATCCTTCACTCTCTTATTTGTTCTATAGCTATTTTCTCTTTGTATTCTAATTGGGCTTTTCTTTGAGGGCATCGCTATCATCCTTTCTTTTTCCTGTCTGTCTTCAGTGGCCTCATATCCTATGTCGTCACTTTTAATGTCGAGCGTTGCTTCTTATGCGTCAATGTGAACCTCTTCACCAATTTCCTCTCAACCTTCTACGTCAGTGTTGCGTAGTCTGTCTGCCACTTCGTTCTAGGTGCACATATCACAGGGTCATGTGTAATCACATACCTCACTCACATAGTCATGTATGTATCCCTAACTCACAGATTTTACCATAGGGTTGTGTGTAACCCACACACTCCAACCACGTACTCATGTACCCATCATCCACAGGTTCTATACCACGTTTCTGGTGACAGATCTTCATGAAATCTACAGCATTTTGTCGGGTCTTTTGCATTTAACTGGTAGCCCGTTTTCCTATCTTCTCCATAAGTAACTTTAGTAGTCTGTCTCTGATTTTTTATTTCTTGAGCAGAGATGTTTGGTTCCTGGTCTTTATGCTACAATACTGCTATGAATAATATCATTTTTTTAATCTATTTTGCTATTAATCATTTCTCATCATTCTCGTATCAGCTTGTTACTCTAGTAGGATCATATAAGTTTGTTTCTACTTCCTCGTCTCTACTTAGACTTACCAAAAGTATTTTGATATTCAACTTACTTAAGCTGGTCAGTCACGGTTCTGTGACTGTCTCTCAGGAACGCATTATATGCCCCTCGTTCTCCTCACAGTATGCAATGATGAAAGGTCATTATAATCTTTTGTTATAACTGACCATAATGATCTTTATTTAGTTAATCTATCCACTTATATCATTCACATCCTTCGAATTACTTTCTCTTCACTATATGATACTTATTGTATTATCACCTTACACTGTCACTTATCTGATCACTTTATATCGCTTGTGCCTTTATATAATTTTATGTTCACTTGGTAAAACTTATTTTTCACTTATCATGTCTTTTGTTTTGTTCACATGAAATTGCTTACTTCCGATTTGCTGTTCTTTTCTTATCTCAGTCATTCATAATAAATCACTTCACTAATTTATCATAGGAAATCATTTATATCCTCAATGTTACTAGTCCTTCACTCGTTATCATGTCATTCATTCCAACCAACTTATTCACTTTATAACCTTGAGTCTTTATATCACTTTATATTTACCCTGGTCTTATTCACTCAGTTATACATCACGTAGCATCACTTGTTATTAAGTTATACGTCACGTAGTGTCACTTATAATTCAGTTATCCATCACGTAGTGTCACTTGTTATTCAGTTAAAGCTTCACTTATCTATCAATTAATGTCACTTGTCTCCACAGATCAAGTCATATCCAATCTGCAGCACTTATTTTTCCCCTAATTATTTCAGTTATTCATTCATTCAATGTTGCTTATTCCCTCTTCATTGCTTACAAAATCAGTAGACTTTTATTATATGAACGTGATTCATTTGTATTAATTATTAGTTTTTCAGTAACTTTTGTTTCGTAATGATCTTACTTCACAACGCCCTCTGAATTTATTCTGATTCTTTAACGAGACTTGTTCTGATGTTCTGTTATCTTGGTTACAAGTAAGAGTGCGAGTCAAGTGAGACGGGACGGGATGTGGGACATGATAGGCGGAGGGTGACCTGGTTGGCTATGGTTCCAGTTCTAGAGGCCATTTAATGTGTTCTTATGGTTCATGTCGGTGAGGAGCTGGTGTCAAAGCTGATGCAGGTGGTGTAGGTGGTTTGATATCCAGCTGGTGTGTGTGTTTGTATGTGTGTGTTTGTGTGTGTGTGTGTGTGTGTGTGTGTGTGTGTGTGTGGGTGTGTGTGATTACTAGCTGTCTGTTAC
>JAUUDZ010429872.1:0-25364 GCA_032361705.1 Panulirus versicolor
GGGCCATTTCTTTTGTCTGTTTCCTTGCGCTACCTTGCTAACGCGGGAGACAGCGACAAAGCAAAATGAATGAATAGATAGATAAATATATAAATATAACATTTCTGGCTAACATGGATCTTTCATTAACTATAGGCTTTACTATGTTTGATTCTTTACTTTTTGCACATTATGTTTGCTGTTTCCTGCATGAATGAAGTAACACTCAGAACAAATGACTGATCCTTAGAGGAAAAGAGATCGTCATTTGGCCTCCTTTGGCTCTTCTGTTCCTTTCATTTTTTAGAAAGTAATATAGGAGGGGAGCATCTCCAGCCCCCACCTTCTAGTCACCTTCTGCAGCATGCAGGAGATGTATTGATTTATGTTGGAACAATAGTTATTGATATTGATATTTGACACAATATATTCACAACTGTTGCCAGGTTATTGCATATCATGATGCTGAAGGTCGGTCAGGTCTGCAGTATGTGGTTCAGGTCGCAACCCAGCTGCTGTCACCAGCCACAAGTGAACACACAGCAACATTTGTGGGTAGACTCATTACTGTTCTTATCCGGAGAGCAGGTGACCACCTTGGGGACAATTTGGATCTTCTCCTTCGAGCTGTTCTCAGTAAACTTCAGGTAAGTTTGCAGTTTTGCCCAACTATATTCATCATTTTGTGAAAGAAGTATTACTTTAATGAAAGTTTAATTCATATTATTAAAAAGTCATAGGTAGCATATGTGTGTTTGAAATTGTGTACAGAATTACACAGACACCACTTAAGACAGGGAACTGAAATTTTGTCTACTAAATTATATGCACATGAGGACATATGTACAAAAAGCTATTTTCTCTCTGTCAGAAACAAAGCATTATAAGGCAGTTATGAACGAGGATCAGTAATAGAAGGCAAAATTTAAGATAAAGATTGTATATGAATTTACAAATTAACATTGAAAATTAATTGCTTTGGTGAATACACAAAATTCTAATACAACAGGAACAGCTTAATGAAAGAATACAAAAAGAAGCATGCTTAGAGTGATATGAAACTTTCTAGGCTGTTAGACCTTAGGATGTGGCACTTTTATGTACATAATAAATTTGAATGAAAACAACTGTTAGAGTCAAGTAATTAGAAGTGTGAATTAAAGTTACTGAAGATTCCATCCATAAACACATTAAACTTGGTACACAAGTGACACACACACCATTTGAAAGTAAGACAAATTTCATGAAATTCTGTTATGAGCGCAAGAGATTCTGAGACTTGTAGATAAACTTGAACCGTGAGTAATTTGGTTTGGAGACATCATCTTGCATTATACACACTAAAGAGAATGAGGAACAGAATATGGATTTGGATTTTTTTCATATGTGAGCCATTTTTTGCATTATTGAGGCAGCACTAGGAACAAACGAAGAAATGGCTTAAGTCACTCACATCTGCTCTCTATCTGTCATGCTTAATGCACCAAAACCAAAGCCCTTATCTACAACCATTCCCTATGGACCTTTCTTTGTTGTTCCCAGACAGCTTCACATGCCCTGGTTCATCCCATTGACAGTATGTTGTCCTTTTAATATCACATTGCTCTAATTTGCTATATCTCTTCCTTGTCTTGCATCCTCCTGCATGTTCTGGGCCTTATCCTTCAAAGCATCTTGTACTCCATTCTTCCACCTTCTCCTTGGTTTCCCTCTTTTCTCTGTTTATTGTACTTTTAAGATGTCTACTTTCTTATCCAGCCTCCCCTCACTCATCATCTCCATATGACCAAACCATTTCAGCACACACTCTTCAGCTTTCTCTTACATATACCTATTTTTACCACACTGCTTCCTCTTACATATACCTATTTTTACCACACCTCTCTTACCCTTTCATTTCTTATTTCATCAATCCTCCTCACACCATATGTTGTTCTTAAACATTTAATTTCCAAGACATATGCACTATTCTATGTATTTTTGTTTAAGGCCCCTGTTTCATCCATACAGGACTACTGTATCATCAAACATTGCCATCCTTGCCCTAATAGTGACCTTTTTGTGATGCACCCAAGATCTTCGCCTTTTACCAACCCTATAGCTCATTTCAAATATAAAACAGTAAATAATGGATGTGTGCAGTGAGGCCATTGTGTGTCAGTACCTGATGCTACCTTGCTAAGGTGAGAGAAGCAGTTGTGTATATGAAAAAAAAATGGATCAGTAGATGAATAGGATAATGAATTTTTGTGAGTTGTTCTACCTTGTACAGTTAAGCCATACACCAAGAAGAAAAAAGTAAAATTTTAGAAATGGTATGGCATTCCTCAGACATTGAAATAAACAAATAGCAAGAGTCTCACATCATAATTTAAAAACAGCTGCAATTTATAACAAGGGAAAGGGTGTTAGTAAAATGATTTAGAAATTGAAGATTTTTGCAGATTAGGTGAAATAAACTATTACAGTAACATGTAGTTGTATGAGATGAATGATCTAAGTCAATTGGAGTCACTTTTATAAAGATTGACAAATACCAACACAACAGTATTCTGTAAGGGAATAAGGGAGATACTGTAGTTAAAGGATTAATTCCCATGTACTCAAAAAGTAGATAATGTAAAAGGGAGGAAACTATTTTTCTGTAAAGATTATCATTTAAAGACTTAGGTTATATAGGTAATCGTTTAAAAACTTGGATTATTAATTGAATTACAGTGGCAATGAAATATTTCACATTGGCAGTAAAATAGATTGAAATCAAAACAGTTATGAATCTTTAACAGCTTTAGATACCTAAAGCCTCGTGCATCATATTTGGTATCTATAAATCCATTTTAGAAATGTTCTACAGCATCAGCTAGTTTCTGAGAATGTAAGTTAGCATGGTTAAGATACCAGCCCCACTCTGGTCATCTTCAAAATTGAGAACGTACCGGAAAGTACAATTGGAATCTGTGTTGCACTGGGTCGTGTTATTGATGTTATGCATGAGAAGACGGAACTCAGCCTCCATTATGTTCCTTTTTCTGTCCAAACTTTGGCATGTGTGCACAAATTTGTATGAGAAAAAGGAAATACATTTCACTTTAATATGTGCTTATTTGAATTAAGATGTTTATGTGATTTTAGGCATGTTTTTCATTCCTTTTACCAGGGTGCCGAGACTTTACCAGTAGTTCAGAACCTTGTGCTGGTGTATGCTCAACTGGTCCACTCACAGTTGGAGGGTGTCCTCACCTTCCTTGCAGGAGTTCCAGGGCCTTCAGGACAGTCTGCACTCCATTTTGTCCTCACACAATGGTGTTCCAAACAACACCTCTTCTTTGGTGCTTATGAAGGAAAGGTAGGTTGTTCCAAGGTTATTATTATGCATTATTTTTACAATTTTTACAATTTAGGAGGATTCATGGAAGGTAATGCTTTTCTGGATCAGGTTGTGACTGACACTTTTTACTGGAGAATAATTGGAAAAAAAATGTGTACATGCACTTATTGTTTTTCAATTTCTAAAAGAGAACAGAAGAAGGAGCTAAGCAATGAGTGCTCATCCTCCTCAAAATCATGGGCTGGTGTGTCTCAATATGTATGGTTGTGACCAAGGTGAGAAGAGAGGAGAGATAGGTGGTATGTTTTAGGAAAGAAACCTGGGTGTTCTGGCTTTGAGTGAAACAAAGCTCAAGGGTAAAGGGGAAGAAAGATGTGGAATTGTTTTCGGAGTAAAGTCAGGGGATGGGGAGAGAACAAGAGCTCTCTATCCACATCCAGGCCCCACAGACCTTTCCATGGTATATCCCAGACGTTTCACGTCTCTGGTTCAGTCCATTGACAGCATTTTGACCCCAGTATACCACATCATTCCAATTCACTCTGTTCTGCGCATGCCTTTCACCCTCCTGCATGTTCAGGCCCCGATCACTCAAATCTTTTTCACCCCCATTCTTCCACCTCCAATTTGGTCTCCTGCTTCTCCTTATTCCCTTCACCTCTGACATATATATGTATATATGTATATACATGTGTATGTGGGTGGGTTGGGCCATTCTTTCGTCTGTTTCCTTGCGCTACCTCGCTAACGCGGGAGACAGCGACAAAGCAAAATATATAAATAAATAAAATAAATATATATACAGGTACACCACCGAATTTCCAGCAACTGATAGTTCGGCACCTTCTTTGGTCCAGACAAAATTATGTGAGGGAACTTGAAATTACCGCGGCCACCAGACTAGTTTACTGGGCGGCTACAGATGGCTTTGTGTGTAGAGCATGCTTATTTACAATCTTATTTTGCTTAAATGTAACCTCAGCTATGGCTTCTAAGACATATGAGAGTGTCAGCTGTGGTGTTAAACGTAAACACCAGTCCATATCGATCCAAGATAAAGGAGAACTGTTGAAGAAAATGGACCATGGTGTTTTGGTGCATAAGCTATGTGACTTCTACAGTATTGGTTCATCAACTGTTTATGATACAAAGAAGCATAGGGAGAAAATATTGAAATTCTATGCAAACAGCGATTCTATGAAGCAAATGACGATTAGAAAATCTATGAAAGATGGGAAGAGTGCTGAGTACAATCGAGTGATGATGGAATGGTTTTGACAGTGTCGTAGTGATGAGTGGACTTCTCAGGTAGCATGATAATGTACCAGGCTAAGTTGTTCCATAAAGAACTTAAATTACAACATGAGCGTGACTATAGTGAAGGATGGCTTCAAAGACTGAAGAAGTGTCATGAAATTTCTGTGAATAAAGTGTGTGGAGAAAATCGGTCTGCAAACCATGAAGGAGCTGCTGAGTATGAGGACAAATTTATGAATTTTGTAGCCAATGAACACCTCAGTCCTGAGTAGGTGTATAATGCAGACAAATACTTTAGACACAAAGTATACTTTAGACAGATCGGAGATGTATAATTATTGGGTCAGAGGTGTGTCGATGAATTATCATTATGTGACCACGGTTGGTCTGGCAAAATAGTTAATCCGACAAGGATTTGGAATCAAGGGTGCTGGAAAATCGGTAGTGTACCTGTATATCAAGTCGTTTTTAATGTGAGTTTTGATAATGCAATACAGTACTTACCCAGCATCATACCAAAGCAGGTCTCAACAGCTGTGATGAAGTTATAGAATCCCCCGAGGTGTATGTGAAGTAGCAAGTAGAACATTGCCACAAATGAGAAGAAACACAGGAAGAAGGCCATCAAAAAGCCACTAAGATCATCCCAACACTGATGAAGGGTGGCTGATAGGACGCCTAGCAAAAGAAAACAGAGAGTGAGAGGGACTTATTGACAACTACAAAACATATCTACTTACTTAATTATAAATAGTATGGTATAAGTTATTACATTACTTACATAGATGCTGTAAAGAAAATTCTGTAAATGTAGAGTAGACCATTTACAATCAATGGCTCTCCCTCATGGTATATAACAACCCAATAAACTAAACACAAAACTGAGGAGGGATTTCAATCAATTTAAGTCAGCTAAATTAGTTAAGTAAAAACTCAATATTTCCCAAACTGGCAAATCCTAAGAATGTAAGCTATAATTCTTATTTTATAATTCATACGGTCAGGTATAGTATAACTATCAAAACCCTTTTTCTTCTCATGACTTAAGATTTAAGCATTTGCAGTTCACGAGTAACACATTATCTATAGGACCAGCCAATTCTAAGCACCAGTGGTGTGAGCATGGCAGTAGTCACTATAAGTGGCATTGGGCACCACAGATATGGCAAGGCCCTAGAAAAGGTGCCCATCCTCTCAGTATGTCACCAACAAGTTATTAAGGCCTTCATGTAACTCCTATGATTCATACTCTGTTTGGTATCCAATCTATGGCCAGTGACCTGAGCATACAATGCATGCAAAATCCATTAACATGAAAGGAAATTACACATCTAAACTTATGCCAACAGTACTATGCTACATAAGGATTAATCATTAAATAGCTCCTTTAGCCTCCTAATCTGTTGATCATAATATAGCTAAAGAGATCATGAGCATAAAAACATCATACTGATACCAAATGAAAAATATGATCTTACCCATCCTCTTGATAAACCTTAAAAGCTTGATAAATTTGAGTGTCCCGACAAAGACAATAAAGCCCACAATATATCCGTACAGCTCATCTAAGAAGGCAGCAAACTGCAGCTTTACATAGCCATTACCATGGGTCCTGTCAAACTCTTTAAGGACTTCATCTGTTGCTAAGTATCTGTCAAAAAAGTAGAATTTGAGATATTACAAAATATAGTACTTCTTTGTTGCAGACAAAGCCATGAGAAAATCTGAGAGAGCACTTGCTTGCTGGGGGGTTCAGACATAATTTTGCCCTCTTTTGCCCCCTAAAATGAAGCGTATCCATGTGGATTCATCTACTTTAACCATCATTAAATGTGCAGCCAGCAGATGCTCATTCACAAGACACAATTGCTATGTAATAACCTGATGAAGCCTGTGTCATGACAAAAAGGTGGTTAGGCAGTATAGCGACATCACCTTACCTCATTCAATAACCAACTACTGGTGTCTGTACCTTGTGTCCATTACTATCTGGAATGAAGCTTATTTTTCAGAGTGGAAAAACAGGAAAAAGATAAAGGAAAATAAATGGACACCCACAATGCTCTGCCTGTTACATAAAGTGTTTTTTCATTCTTTAAAACTTACATTTCCGTGAGAGCTTTGGACAGAAGTATTTTATGTGGAAGTTTGATTTGCTATTAAGGCCACTTAAAGGGAAGTTCTTTAAATCTTACATGTGTTTTAAATGTCAACATATGTGAAAGGTCAATAAGTAACTCTTTCAGAGTGGAATTTGTAAAGTTTTCTCAGGATTGTTCTGTTTAGAACAGGTTTGTGACTGGTTGAGGACTGTTTAGGATTGGTGTGTTCTTTGGGAGATGTTGCTATTTTGGGTCAAAGATACTTTTTGTCTGAGGGATGCAGTGGTATGGGAAATGTACACTTTTCTTATTTTCTCCACAATTGGTTGCTATTGTTTTTGTGGTTAAGGAAGGTGAGCCAGTCTGCTGTTGTTTTCAAGTGGTTACATTGTGATGGTCATGTCTAGAGTTTGAATCTGCCCTATGGTCTCTACTAATGGTGAAAGGTTTTGTCTGAGTGTGTTTCTCTGCATTACATGATCTGCAGTTTATGGGGAAAAGATAAGGTTACATTTCTTTTTAGATCCTTGTGGTACAAACTTTTTGCTAGTTTGGGTGACAGCTCTGATGAAGAGAGAGATGGCATGATATCAGAATGGAAAACTATCAAAGATGAAGTTTTGAAGCTTGGATGCTATGTAATGTGTGAATGTTGGCCAATATGTTTTCCTATGTTTTGCATAGTTTTTGCTCTGTCTGGGTTGAGTGGATTAGCTGAAGTATTATCAGAATGGGTAACTGGCCAGAAAAGAGTTCATGTAGTGTCACTCAGGTTGAGGTGCAAAAGATAAGAAACAAACAGGAAATTCAATCACAACAATACCTGAAAATGTAGACCACAATAGCAGAATAACTGGCCAATAAAATTGCAATCTCAGCATAAGACCAGTAATTATCAAAGTATTTGAGCCTTTGTTTGTAGAAGAACACAACCTCTTGTATAGTGAAGTACACTACAAATACGATGAACAAAACTTCACAGCATATGATGAAGGTCCCAAAGTTATCATGGTGTTGGAGAAGACGTATACCATCAAACCTAAAAAAGCAGAAAAGAAAACAAGACATAATATTCTGAAATGCCTCTAAGTAGTGGATTACTTTTCATATAGAAAAGAATATATGTATTCACACAGAATACTGAAATGTTATTTCCAGTAAGAAACTAAAAATCAGAAAGAGGACAAAGTTTGCTTTAATGAAAGCTCAAGGGAGTTGTAACACTAATACTACTGGAAAATTGTGGAGAAACAATGAAAAGATGGAGCAAGTGTAATAGAAAGTATAAGACTAAAATACCTATTTGTAATCACCTATATGTATAGCACAGGGAGGGACTTCAACATTAGGTTTTCTATCACTTAAACTTTCTTTTTCTATCACACAACTTGCTAACCTTCTATATAGGCTGTATTCACATTTTCACACATAGCCAATATCATTCATCCCCAATGCTAATACCATAGAAATAATCTTACACCTTTTCTACTGTTTCTTCACATCTTTTCTACTGTTTCTAGTTTAATTTCTTGTTAAGAACCCTTACTGTTCTTTCTTTATATCTTTCAGGGAACTGTTCACTTAAGAATTACTATTATTTACAAGTGTTAAGCTTATAAAGCTTAACACTTGTAAATAATAGTAATTCTTTTTCATAATTGATCACTGTTTCCTGTGCTAGCAATTGCTAGGCAGTGCTAGGAACAAATAAAGAAAAGCCACATCTGCTCACATCTATTCTCTAGCTGACACATATAATGCACTGAAATAATAAGGATAATAATAACAAGAGATTTACATAACTAACATAAATATACTTGAGTGAGTGGGATTCACTTTTCTACATTGAAGACTCCAGTCATGGACAAAAGTCCACATAAAGGCCAGGTATGGGGGGCTTAGCTATGAAGAGGAGCCTTAGGTTTCAATTCATCAAATACAACAGTGTGAGAATGCATGTAAGCAAATCAAACCATTCTTTGTGTGTTTCTGGCACAACCTTAGTAATGCAAGAAAAGACGAACAAGTATGAAAAGAAATGTATATAAATATGGATGTCTTTCAATTTGCATGTGTATTTTCTTTGTTTTTATTTCTATGACCATTCTTGATCACTCTGCCTTCAAATCTATTCACATTTTTCCAGACTTTATCTTCTGATATTTATGTTTGAGTAAGGGAATCATAAAATATGAATTGCATACCTAATCCTACTAATCTTGGGGAGTGTAAAGATCTATATCTCTTACCCAATTTAAACTCACAGTATCTATCAATGTAATTGAATGTAATATGATGATTAGATGGAAGTGCCAAAAAGTAAGCAAATAAGAATTGATATATCACAATGATAAAGGTGGTGGTTGATTGGCAGCCACCGACTACAGAGGTATTTTACTGTTATTACACGTCTGGATATTGGAAAGATTAGTGATGGCTGCAAAGTAAGCCAGCACTTCAGTGGTTTTCAAGCTGCACTCTTCTGACCTTTGTAGTTGTCTTTTCTTTCTAGTAGAAGTAGTAGGTAGGAACATTATGCAGGAGAATTAAGCAAACACATCAAACAGAAGTAGCAGATAGGAACATTAGGTAGAAGAGTAGGTAAGAACATTAAGTAGGAGCATTAGGTAGAAGCAGGTTGGAAGATTAGGTTGGAATATTAGCTAGAAGAAGTTGATAGAAACATTAAGCAGAAGCCTCTGGAAACACTGTACTAGAGCTGCACTTCCCCAGTGGCCTGTTAAGGGTGAGGAGCACTGGAGTTCACCAATTATGAAGGCTCTCTTTGAAGGAGTTCCCAGAGGGAATGGGTGTCAGAGATATAGAGAAATAGACAGACAGACAGTGATAAAGGGATCAGCTTTGTATGAAATTTGCTGGTCAAATCAACTTGGTTGCATGCTACGTTTAATAAACTGGACATCCCCAGGTCTGTAACAATATCATATACGGGTGATTTCTCTATTGCTGTAACATCACTATTCTTGTCTGCAAACTTTCTGACACTTCCTTCCCTACATCCTATTTTCATTAAAAATATCTACTGCTAGTCAATGCTTGCACTATTATTCAACAATTATACCTGATTGCCAATTCCTGTGTCAATGAAAAAGCGCTAGGAAACAGACGAAGAGCAGCCTATCCATTCATATACACATTTATATACATAAATGCCCTTACTTGCACATATATATACATATACATAACAACATATACACATATATATACAAAGACACACAAATATATACACATGTACATATACATGCTTGCCTTCATCCATTCCTAGCACTACCCCACCCCACAGGAAGCAGCATCGCCACCCCCAGCTTTAGCGAAGTAGCACCAGGAAAACAGACAAAAAAAGGCTACATTCGTTCACATTCAGTCTCTAGCTGTCATGTGTAATGCTCCCTATCCACATCCTGGTACCACAGACCTTTCCATGGTTTAACCCAGATGTTTCACATGCCCTGGTTCAGTCCAATGACAGCACGTCAACCCAGGTATATAACATTGTTCTAATTCACTCAATTCCTTGCATGCCTCTCACCCTCCTGTAGATTCAGGCCCTGATCGCTCAAAATCTTTTCCACTCCATCCTTCCACCTTCAATTTGGTCTCCTGCTTCTCCTTGTTACCTCCACCTCTGACATATGTAACCTTTGTCAACTTTTCTTCACTCACTCTCTTCATATATCCAAACCATTTCAACACACCCTCTTCTGCTCTCTCAACCACACTATTTATTTCCACACATCTCTCTTAACCTTTCATTACTTACCCAATCAAACCACCTCACACCACATATAGTCCTCAAACATTCTGTTTCCAAAACATCCACCCTCCTCCCATACAACCCTACCTATAGCCTATGCCTCGCAACCATATAATATTGTTGGAGCTACTGTTCCTTCAAACATATCCATTTTTGCTCTCCGAAATAATGTTCTCTCCTTCCACATATTCTTCATCATTACAACTATCAACTCCATCAGCATTATTACCTGTAGTATGGGGTGATACCTCCACCTGGGGTGAACTCTGCTATGATGAGTGACAGCCCAAAGAGGTTAACCTGTTACAATACATCTAAATTAACAATAAATATTTAGATCTAGTAATATTTAGATATTTGCCTGTCAAGATATATCCAGCATGCCACACAGCTAGGTCGTTAACACAGACCCTTATCCAAACAAGAAAATCAATTAACATGGGCACATTTCTTAAATACATCAATAACAACATAAACACCTTTTTCTCTAACACCAAACATATCATCTCTCCATTCTATGTGTCAGAGAGATAGATCTTCAGAAGAATTCTAAACTGTTCCATGTTGCAAAGTATAGATGAGAGCTTAACTGTCTGAGACCTATATCTTTATACATGTTTATTCAAAAGAATATTTTACCATACATGATCGCTGTTTCCCGCGTCATCGAGGTAGTGTCAGAAAACAGACGAAGAATGGCCCATCCACTCATATGCACATAGATATACATAAACACCCATACACGCGGATATACATACATATACATATCATTATATACATACATACATACATACACATAAATAGACTTATACATACATACACATAAATAGACATATACATACATACACATGTACATACTTGCCTTCCTTCATCCATTCTTGGCACTACCCCGCCCAACAGGAAACAGCATCACCACCCCCTGCTTCAGCAAGGTAGCACCAGGAAAACAGACAAAAAAGGCCGCATTTGTTCACACTCAGTCTCTAGCTGTCATGTGTAATGCATCGAAACAACAGCTCCCTATCCACATCGAGGCTCCACAGACCTATCCATGGTTAACCCCAGATGTTTCACATACTATGACAGCACTTCAACCCTGGTATACCACATCATTCCAATTCACTCTATTCCTTGCATGCCTCTCACCCTCTTGTATGTTTAGGCCCTGAGTGCTCAAAATCTTTTTCACTCCATCCTTCCACCTCCAATTTGGTCTCCCGCTTCTTGTTCTATCCACCTCTGACTCATAAATCCTCTTTGTCAATCTTCCCCCAATCATTCTCTCCATATGTCCAAACCACTTCAACACACCCTCTTCTACTCTCTCAACCAGACTCTTTTTATTTCCAAACATCTCTCTTATCCTTTCATTACTTAATCAAACCACCTCACACCACATATTGTCCTAAAACATTTCATTTCCAACACCTCCACCTCCCTCCATACAACCCTATCTATAGCTCATGGCTTGCAACCATATAACATTGGTGGAACTACTATTCCTTCAAACATACCCATTTTTGATATCCAAGATAACATTCTTTCCTTCCATACATTCTTCATTGCTCCCAAAATCTTTGCCTCCTCCCCCACCCTGTGACTCACTTCCATTCACTGCTATGTCCACTCCCAGATATCTAAAACACTTCACTTTCTCCAATTTTTCTCCATTCAAACTTACATCCCAATCAACTTGTCCCTCAACCCGACAGAACCTAATAACCTTGATCTTCTTCACACTTACTCTTAACTTTCTCCTTTCAAAAGAAATTCTAAATAAATGTTTTAGGATCATTTCAGTTAACAAATGGTATGTGTATTTTAATTAAAATGCACTTTATTAAGATGACTTAAAAATCTTTGGCACTTGCATGAAATACATCAAGACCCCCGGGCCTCGAGCAGATGGGAGAGTCACCCAGTCCAAGACCTGAGTGTTAAGAAAGGGTGAAGTTTTGTATCCTGACTGAGAAAAGAAAATAACTACACTGTAATAAGGTCTAATTCTTTCAAACAGCAAATGTCATTATTTCTACTCTGATTACTTATGGGTAGGAATGTCACATCTAGCTCTACGTCTGTTCTAAACATCTCTTACCTTTTTCGTTTGTTTTTCACTTTCTCTGGCCAAAGGCTAGTTTGACTGTTCATAGCTTCTATATCAGCCACATGATAAAGACACAGAACGGCCTACTCATTCTGCCAGGTATGACACTTTCTCTAGAGGAAGTCCCAATGCTGTGTTCTATAACTATATTAGTTTCCATCCATGGTATTCCATCTTTGGTATATACCTAAGATAAGTAGTACAGTATGCTGGTAATGCAAAAATAGTTGGTCATAAAACAATTGTGATGGATTATGAATAAAAATGTAGAACAGGCGGATCTCCAGTTTGAATTCCATATAACCAACCACCATGTTTAAATTTTGATTTTTTTCACTACAGATACTGTAATGAACTTTCAGGAAGGGCTTTTCCATTTTTTAAATGTTATCGGAATGAATTACATATAAATATACACTATATTAAAAAAAAATCCACTTATAGTACTACACTAGAGTTCTTACTTGTTTCCACTTCCAACAAGCAAAACAAAGACTAAGGTAGAGTTTGGTAATCAAACAACAGATGAAACGCTGGAGGTTGGAAGCTTTCTGAATGCCATCACAAGGAAAGACCAAACACATCCACAGAAAAACAAAGAATACTGCTGTTTTAAATTCGAACTTTAGAAACTCATGTGTTATTTTGGAGGAAAGCTAAAATGCAAGGACAGTCTGATTTTTAGATGGTTTTGGAATATGGATGTTCATAATGAAGATGTTCTACCTGAAACATTAGGTAGAAGTAGTTAGCAGGAACATTGGGTAGGAGCCTCTATAAGCACTGCACATGAGCAGCCCTCTGCCAGTCACCTGTTAAGGGTGAGGCACTAAAGGCTAAGAAGCAGTAATGGAGTTCAATAGTCATGAAGACTCTTTTGCTGTGGACACCCCTTTGAGGGAGTTCCCAAAGGGAGAGGGTGTTGGAGATAGAGACACATAGCTAGGTCAATCTGCAATAAATAAATTAGTTGTGTGGAAAATATTCACTTTGAACCAGCATATACAGATGAAACAAAACAAAAGATGGGTTACTATCTTTCACACCTGTGAATTATATGATGAAAACTCAAGAATGACTGCACGTGTCTTGTGATCTATCCAGTGGTTCCTCTGTAGCTCATGAAACTTCTTCATGATATTTTCAGTTCTGTCTCTCAAATGGATGACATAACCTCCACCACCATACCAATCTCTCTCTCCCCAGACTGGTAAACTCTTCAATTCCACTGCCGAAGAATACCTGAGGATGATACATGTGGATTGATTGTAGTAGTCCTACAAGCCTGTATGAGATTTAGAAACATTAAACTTTCAATCCTTTACTTATCTTTTTATCTCATTTTTGGGTGTACAATTCTAAAAGACAATCATAAAAATCATAAATGCCAGAATACAAAAGTTTTTTGCCCTAGTACAATTCTAAAAGGCAAATCATAAATGCCAGAATACAGAAGTTTTTTGCCCTAGTACAATTCTAAAAGACAATCATAAAAATCATAAATGAGAGAATACAAAAGTTTTTTGCCCTAGTACAATTCTAAAAGACAATCATAAAAATCATAAATGCCAGAATACAAAAGTTTTTTGCCCTAGGGTATCACTTTCATTGCAATAGATACCATTAATGAAAAGCAAAACCATGTGTTGATCTCAAAGGATGCATGCCTGTGCTATGATGACTGTATATATTCATATACCAATTGGTGTTACTGGCCTCAGCATACATGTGGCTGCACCACAAGTGAAAGGTCACCTCTGGTGGGTTGCACCACCACTACTAGATGAAAAGGAGTATAATCACACTGAGGAACGTTATTGCTCCAAAGGACTCATTATTTCCCTACTCCTGATTATAGTGCAGCATTGAAGCTGCTACAATCCCAGGCAAGGCATCCTAGGTTGTGATATCAATTAATCAATTACTCATCTTCTATCAATTCTTTTTCACTTTGGCCTACCAATCCTAATATATCAAACCCTATTTTTGTCCTTTATCAATTTCTAAATATAGGTACCAGTATTTCCAAGCCTCTTACACATAGTGTGTCTTTTAGTACCTGAACTCAGGAATTCTACATGATGCAGTGTTGATTGTTTCATTTGTAGGCAGAGTCCATTCCACACAGTAGTCACGTGAATCTTCATTTATGATACTAGTGAATCCATTACATTCCCTGCTAATGGTACGTAACAGGCTTGGGACTCTGTCAAAGAAAATATATCTTAATCTATAAATCATAATGACACATTCATCAGACATGGTAATGAAAATATATAAGATGAAGAGGATATAACTTGAGAAGACAATGAAATCAGAATCCTACACAAAGTGTAAAAATCAGAAATAATATGAAGAGAACTGGCACAAAGAGAAGTTAGTGAAAGGTTTTCAAAACAGTTTAGAGCATGGGCTAGAAACTGTACATGCTTATAATCATATTTCATATTTTATTATACTTTGTCACTGTCTCCTGCATTAGCAAGGTAGTGCAAGGAAACAGACGAAGGAATGGCCCAAACCACCCACATACACATGTATGTACATACACGCCCATACACGTACATATACATACCTATACATTCCAATGTATACATACATATACATACTCAGACATATACACATATACACATGTACATATTCATATTTGCTGCCCTCAGCCATTCCCGTTGCCACCCCGCCACACATGAAATGGCAAATGTCAAATCCACTCTCAGATATCTAGAACACTTCACTTCCTCCAGTTTTTCTCCATTCAAACTTGCCTCCCAATAGACTTGTCCCTCAACCCTACTGTACCTAATAACCTTGCTCTTATTCACATTTACTCTGAGCTTTCTTCTTTCACACACATTTTACCAATCTCAGTCACCAGCTTCTGCAGCTTCTCACCTGAACCAGTCACCAGTGCTGTATCATCATATACATACATATACATATCAACATAAACATAGAGATACATATACACATACACAGACATATACATATATACACATGTACATATTCATTCTTGCTTGCCTTCCTCCATTCCTGGCACTACCCTGCCCCACAGGAAACAGCATCACTAACCCCTGCTACAGCAAGGTAGTGCCAGGAAAACAGACAAAAGAGTCCACATTTGTTCACGCTCAGTCTCTTGCTGTCATTTGTAATGCACTGAAGCCAAAGCTCCCTATCCACATGTAAGCCCCACAGACCTTTCCATGGTTTACACAAGATATTTCATATTCCCTGGTTCTGTCCATTGACAGCATGTCAACCCCAGTATACCACCTTGTTCCAATTCACTCCACTCCTTGCATGCCTCTCTCCTTCCTGTATATTCAGGCCCTGATCACTCAAAATCTTATTTACTCCATCCTTCCACCTCTAATTTGGTCTCCTGCTTTGATATTAATAAAGAAAATAGAAATAATGAAATATTGACTAAAGAATCTTAGATATAATTTAAAAAGAAACTATAAAACTATGTAATGAAGCTGGTTGATAAGAAATGAGATAATCATATTAGAAATTTAGAAGGATAAAAGAATACTGTACAGATATACGAATTCTACATGCCATGCTGACATGTGTCTGACTTACGTCCATTTTGAGGTCAGACTGGTTGGTCAGAATGAAACTCGGATGTATGTTGGGGAGGGGGGTGTATATTGTAGTCTATACTGAGAATTTTTTTTAGTGATTCTCACATCTTATGGTCTCAAGCATGATCCTTTCAGACATATTTGATGCTGATTTAATAAGACAACAAGAAATAAGGAATTTGATTAGGACAGTATGGACTAGGAAATATCTATATTTCTTTGTCTGTTTTTCCTTGCGCTACCTCACTGACGCAGGAAACAGTGATTAGGTATCATAAAATAGAATATATTCTTAATACACATTTGCATCTGCATAATGCTTTCAATATCAATAGAAATGATTGACTGAAATGTAGATATACTAAAGGTTTAGCCATAGTTTTCACAGCACACAATGAGAAAACAGAATGATCAATGGGCTTTTCTCCTCTTTCCAGCGGATAAAACACCAGTGACAGTTGTATATGTTCCATCACATCTGTATCATATGCTGTTTGAACTCTTCAAGAATGCAATGCGTGCTGTTGTTGAGTATCATGGTCCTGGTGCTGATGTCTTCCCTCCAATTGAGGTGCTTCTAGTCATGGGTCAGGAGGATCTCACAATTAAGGTAAGTGTTTGTGCAATCGAATCTCTCCATCCTACATCATGTAGAGTAGGTCTGTGCATTAGTGGCTGCATCACATTGTATGAGAAGCTGGGACATATTGGTATCACACACCCATGGGAACACTTCCGTTGGAAGTTTCCATTTTGTATGTGACAGTGCATTGTAGAGATCTGTGCCTTATTGAAAGGAAGCCCTTACTATATAAAATGATAAGGTAATCTACCAAACAGAGCGTTACATTTCTCACCCAATAGATCCATGAAAAATTAATTGTGAATTGAGTTAACTTTTAAGCACCAGTCACACAAACATTTTTAACCACCAATTTATCCTACCTTCTCAGATTAGCTTGCCCATGTGTAAGCAACAAGCCAGTTAACTACTTAGTTTGGTCTGTTTGTCACTATACACAGGATTTCATCCTTGTAAGAGCACACTTAGGTAAGGCAAATGAATCCTAGGTGTACTGTTAAGTAGCATGGAGGATGCATTGTAAGTGTATTATTTCAGTAGGATGGAGAACTTTATTAATCATGCACAAATCACTCCTGGCATCCCTTTTCTTGTTCTGATTGCAAAAAAATATTTCAAAGAATTTCCTGAGAAGTTACCTACTTGTGTGATATTTTTCAGCATTGGAGTTTTACAAAATTTTTTGATAGATTGCAGGCATTAAAGTTGTCATAAATGTCAATAATGTTACAGATGTTATGAATAATTCAAACTTTTCTGTTTTCCTTGGTGTTTCAAGCCTTACATCTCCTGTAATTTTCAAAAGAACTTCAAGCTCTCTCTACCTTCCAAGCTTTACAAATGCAGCTTTATCAACAGTGGTGTGGCCAGTTTCTAGTGATGATGGTAATTTTATGGCTAAGATGACATGAAGTCTTAAGTACTTGATATGTGAAATGTGAATCAGCTGTTGTTTTAGTTGAGCACTTTGGCTGAGGTAATGTAAAGCAAACATTAGTTATTAGAAGGCAAAGTCAGATTCATTCTTATCCTTCTTTGTGGTTCTAGGGTCATTAAAACAAATTTTATTATTTTGAATTTTCTCAGTGAATATTGATGTGGCTTGCATGTGCAAACATTTATTTATCAGAGAAGGGAGAAATGTGGCATAGCCTTCCAGTTATGGGGATGTGTAAGGTTCAGATTATTCAGAATCCTTAATTCCCTTGCTTCACTTAGAAACTTTTGCACAGTGTGGTAGAATGGGGATTAAAATCTGATTTTCTACACTTATATACCCATTTTTTTTACAAAAAGAAATGAAAATAATGATGCAAGTAAAACTTAATGCTATTCATGTTTGAGAAATGTTTTGCTATCTAAATTGATTATGATATATCTCAATTTTGTTTACAGTTTTATTGAAACTTGTTTACCATTTTCCACAGTAATGAGATTACTGCCAGAAACAGACAAAGATAAGGCCTCATTCACTCACATCAATTCTCTTTTTGTCATGTGTAATGCACCAAAACTACAGCCCCCTATTCACAGCCTAATCCTATAAGCCATTCAGTGGTTTCTCCTGGCTGCTTCATCTGCTCTGGTTCAGTACATTGACAACACATCACCCTTTCTATACCACATCACTCCAATTCACTCTATCCCTTGCACACCTTTCACCCTCCTGTATGTTCAGGCCCCAATTGCTCAAAATCTTTTTCTCTCCATCCTTCCACCTCCAATTTGCTATAAGAAATGGTACATTCACAAATCAGTATGAAAGTAACGAAAGGTAAAGAGGTGGCAACAATCATGACTGTTACAATATTCATTATTTTTCAACTATGTGATGAAAGGATGCCTGTCCACTATTAAAGCTTCTTGTTTTGAAGAACTGTAAAAAGATGAATATGTATATAATAAAAATTCATTTATTCATATTGTAAGAGACTACTTACCAAGGAAAATGTTAACCAAAAGTTGTCGAACAAATTGGTCCGGAATAAGAAATATAAAGGTGGCAGTCCCAACTAGCCAAGGTATACCATGGCAAGAGTACTGAAAAAAAAAAAAAATCTTTACAACATCCCTATGCAAGTAGATATATCTAAAAGAGAGAAGTAACAGCTCCTGTTAAGCCCATTAGGCCTGGAAGTGAGGGCCATGGCAGAGTGCATGGAGACCCTGTACTGCTTTACCCAATCCTACAACTGAGGTAAGGATGTTTAAATATTAAGTGCTTTAGAGAGAGACTTTGCATTACATCCATACACCATCCTAGAGATCAGTACCTACATGAGATATCAGGGCCAAGCTATCAGTTATAAAAATTGATGTAAATGATGCAAAAAGTTTTTAGAAGGATGAGGGGTCAAGATTGTAGAACTGGAAAATAAGACTAAAAATGCAGAGAAGGATAGAGATTATGTAGAAACAGTGGGAGCTGACTGGACTGGCCAATGAGAGGTATGGGTGACAGTTGAGGAGTGTGAGCAGAAATAAGGGCTTGGAGTAAGTGGAGCCGCTAGATATGAATGCCAAGTGACTGATAAAGTAAAGGAATATGTACAAAGCTGATGACTTAGAGCAAATGGAGCTGAAAAGGGTACTAATGGCAGGAAAAATCAGCGTATAAAGCTGATCCAGTAATGTGAAAATGGCAGAGGAAACTTAATCTTATTAATGTATGTATGAATAAACAAAATATGATAGTCAAACAAATATGTAGATAGAAAGAATGGGAAGAACGCTGAGAGGAGATATGATTGTGGAGGATTAAAGTAACCAGTTTAAGTGAGATTTGCAAAGCAAACCTACAATAAAAACAAAACTATTTGAAAAGAATTTGTATCATCACCATACCTAATAATTCTTTACCTTCTAATATACTTAAAAATGAAATGTACAAAACTATTTATAACTCCTTAGGAAACATTTTACTTTTCATAGAACATTACCTCAAGTCCCTTTAGACGTCCTTTAAATTTGGCAAGTGGTCCATATTTCTGATCCACAAACTTGACAAACTTCTCAGTCAACGATACATCCCACTGTAATATCTCTTTCAGTGGTTTGGGTACTACTCTCTTCTCTTCCATTGCTGAGAGATCTGAAGATATAAATACACTTGATATGATAACTGATTTTACTGGATTCCACCAACTCGAGATTACACTGTACCTTTGGGAGTACAGTCTCATCAAAGAACTTCCCACTCCAAAGAAGTGTATGCTTTCCTGCCACTGGAAGGAACAGAGCCTTGGGCCACTGGATAATTTGGAAAGGTGGGAGCATTGGTTGAATGTAATAAGTTGGAATATTAGGTACAAGAAGCAGGTAGGAACACAGAGTAGAAGCCTCTAAAAGCACAATGCTAGAGTTGTTCTCTGCCAGCGGCCTGTTAAGGGTGAAGCACTAATGACTAAAAAGTGGCCCAAAGCCCACCAATTACAGGAATTCTTTTGCTGTGGCCACCCTCTTGAGGGAGTTCCCAAAGGGACAGGCATTAGAGACAGATAGATAGAAGTATCCTGTTTCGGCTAAATCCCCCCCCCTCCCCCACCCCCACAATCTACAAGTGAGCTGCTTGTATTCAATATCACATCCTCTTTTTCTTAAATACAACACTTGACAACACATTAACTCATACATTTCTTTATTTTCTTTTGCTATTCTTTCCCCTAACTTTACTTACCCAATATCTATGGTAGCACAACTATCCCACAATTCTCCATTGCCAATTTCCAATGGTGCCAATAGTGTGTGTGTGTGAATAATAAACATAGTAAATATATACATGGTTAAGAAACGGGGCTGCACCAGTGTAAAACTCTCTCCACGTTAAACACAAATAATAATCACAATCCTTGAGCCAGCCTTGGCTATCTACATCTGCATCTATCTATATATCTATACCTCTGATGCCTATTCCCTCTAGGAACTCCCGCCTCTGCAAAAGTCTACACTTATCCCTGTCTCTACATGCCTCCCTTACATACACCATTCCACACATTCTCACCCCATTTCTCTCCCTCCACTGCCCTTACACTCTATATCCCTATGTTACATTTGTGATACCCTTTACGGAAACTGTGGTCATCCTTGGTAACCAGACTATAAGGAAGATATTGTTCACCGGGAAAATGTCCAATGTAGGACTACCATGCTTACTGTGTGGATATAAAACAAAAATTACAAGGAAAGGTTCAAGATCTTAAATCTAGTCACTGAACACGCAAATTCTTGTAACTTATCAGTCATGATTAGCTTTGAATATCAAGCAATTTTGTCTTGCATAGCTAATGTTGTGTTTCATGAATAAAATAACAAGTGGAGAATGATTTGGAGCATCATGTTAGATGATATATGGTGATAATAATAATAATAATATGGATTATGCATCTCAGAAAAAATTGGGTTAAAAGATGCATATGTAGGTAATACACTTGCAAAACATCAACAGGGCCTAAGAAAGGCTCACTTAATCTCACCAAGTAGTTGAAATGATAGAATGAATATACAAACATTAAATGCTTCTGCTACTGGGGGCTGCATGGCCAATCGCTGGGATGTCTGTCTGCAGTGCTTATTTGAGGATGTGAATGATATGATTCAATTATTTCATTGCACATTGACTAATACTGACTGCTAGGGAGATCAGGTGGTTTTTCACAGGTTCTGAGTCTTTCTCAAATGTATTACATACTTATATTTCAATCAACCCCATACTTCTGATATTTTAGAATTACCATGTTCAAAACTGAGGTTATTTACCTATTTACCTCCACGTCACAAATAGCTTTGAATATTAAGTGATTTAGTTTTATGGTCTTAGCCCAAATGAGACTAGAAATATACCAATATTAGATTCATTTATTTTGGGATCACAGGGGATCTATGCTGCCTGTTTAGTGATATCCTGCAACAATTTCATGCTCAATCATGGGTATGACTTTTACATTTCCATCAAAATAATAGACAAGAAGGTAAGTACTGACTGTCAGAAAGGTAATTGTAGGTATCATGGATTCTGTTGATTTTTTACGAGTGTATTACGCACTTCAAGCACTTTTCAATGATGTACTATCAACTAATTCAATGTCACTCAGTAACGTATAATGCTCCAAATCATGCTCTTCAACTGGTATTCCATTCACTGTACACCACATAACTAATGAAACAAAAAATACTCAGTATCCACAGTTAATGGCAACATTGATATAATCTGGCATTGTACCAATTTTCGTTCTACATATTTATATTATAATGCTCAAAGTCCTGCTCATAAATTATCATATTCTCTGAACATCACACTAGCGATGCGGAGCTTAACGTAAATCACCCAAAATTCTAACCGCCAGAGTAAAATGATAACACTGTCGTCCTCAAATTGGCAAAATGATAACACTGTCGTCCTCAAATTGGCAAAATCAGTGTTTAACATGAATTCAATCAAGTGTACAGAGGTCTAGACTAAATATGACAATTTATACTGCCATAGAACTATCAACATGTATCATGTGCCAATACTAAATAGCTAAAACTAGAATCACCAAGGCCTAGAAATGTCTAATTATGGGGGCAAAGTCTACACTAACCTATTAACACTTATCGAGTGCAAGACTCAGCACTCTATGATATATCTTGACACCGACTTACTCTTAACTTCTGGTACAGTTGTAAGGTTGATTCGATGGACTCAAATTACTGCACCGTCTTGATGTCTGACGTGAGGGAGAAGTTCAAAAAAAAATAGGGGATGCTCAAATTCAACAAGCACCCAAGGGCGTCAAGCTCCCGAGGGGTATATGGGTGCCACCTAAAAAGACTACGAGTGACGGAGGCGGTGTGTCACTATCTTGACGGTGTTGTCATGCGAGTTTGCCGCTGTTATCACGCTTCCTCGTCCATGTTCAAATACATTTCTGTTCTCTAAATAATATGGATGCCATTTACTGTCACTTAAATCGCCTTTTTCTACAGCGACAAGCACGTATTTGTAAATGGGATTAGTGGAAATGAGGAAAGAAAGTATAAATGATAGAATGAATATCACTCGGTTGGTGATAAGCGAAACTTGTTTCTACCAAGGGAAATGCTTAGGAAAATGAACATTATCAAGTTTTTTTTTTATCTTGATATTACACATTTGCGTCACAAAACCAGAATCAATGGACGCCGATGTAGGGTACAGCACTAACCGGTGTGAATATTTCCTCCACATATGAACTAGTCTTTGTGTGAATATGGATTAGAGAATAAGGTTATGTGATTCAATATCCAGAAAATTAACATGTAGTGTGTAGATAAAGAGGTATTCATAATCTTATCGGGATAACATCCCCTGGTGTTGTTTTAATATTTCTAGCTAAAACGCCGCTTGTTACATAAAGGTTAATAATAAACCACGGTGTTTAGTGCGCTGATTGGTAACAAACTTTCCCTATCACTACCTATACAAACTCTGTTAATGAGGAAGCTACAGAAGAAGAGTTGATGAGGGAAAAGACAGTGCTTGGAGCCTCCACGTGACTGTTAGCTTGATCAGTATGTGAGGGTAGAACAGGAATGCACTACTACTGTATTAAGGAAAAGGTGAAGATATGAATTTTGGAGTTACAAAACTTTGTTGGGTTCAAGCGATTTAACTCTTTAAACTGATCGCTGTGGGATGAAAAGACTTTTACTAACTACTATGAATTCAGTATGATTTTCATCAATACCATAACGCTATTTTCAAGGTGTCTCTAAACGTAATAGTCACTGCTCTTGGAACTTGTGCAGTGGAACACGTAGTGACGCCATAAAGTCGTGAAGGCTCCTCTACTAAATACATGCCTATAAAGACTATATTCATGATCATTTGGGGACTGTATGGGTCCAGCTGCTTGACATGCCCTCTAAAGGGTTCTCCTACTTCGCACGTAGTTGCCTTGGTCGTTCGTACGTTCTTTGATATGTCCAAGTGCAACGTTGCGGCGCACCCCAGAGGTGTGACCTTTGATTTGACTATCAAAGGCCAGGGTCGTACTGTTGTGTTTGCTTTATGAATCTGTATACCACGATAAGATAAAAGCACTGAACAATGTTGAGGCAATCGTAGAATTAAAGAAGCACTCTTGAAATAAAAGGATACTGGAGGGCGTTATCTTCTTAAGCAAGGAAAACAGACCAAACAATACGCTTAGTGCATCTGAATAAACTTAAATTATGTGGCTCTTGTAATTATTAATTCCAGTCTTAAGTTTTACTCACACGCACAGGTATCACTGTACTATGAGAGGTACGTCAATTTATGCGCCCTAAATCAAGGAGAGTATCTTTAGACACTCCAGATGGTGATTAAACTTTTTACGCCTACCTATCTCAGACCCCGGAACACTTTGTCCTGGAGGGCTAGCTCGTGGACTAAGTAAACGTGACCAAGTGCAAGATCCTTCCACTGATGCTAAAGAAGCGTTATCTGGCGTACGTCCTCCCGCTGCTCTTTGTGAGGATGACACGTGAAGTGTGAGGGGGAAGGAAAGGGGAGTTATCTTTGCCATTCACATTCTCTCTCTATCCCACTGGCGTTCCAGGGCCAGGCAAAATGACGAAAACATTGTAATACCTATATGAATGTATATCAAGGAAGCGAAGGAAGGAGTGGAATGTTGTAGACATACCAAAGGGCGTGGAGACCTCCCCAGGCTCTTGCAGAACTACCAATGATCACGCTCAGAACCACGGAGGAGCTCGTCTGTACACTGGAACAATAGCGTGCAGGATGACAGACGTTCCTACTGCAGGAGCCCCCATCAGTCATTTGCTACGTGGTCGTGCACAGCTCGTTAAGAATAGCTCGTCGTTCAGATGACATAAGCTAACGTTGGGGGATAAATCTACTGGAAATCTATGAAACAAAGGACATGATAATGTATAATGAGATTATCGGCTGGAGTAGAGGAAATCTAATCTTCAGAGATGGAGCGAAGGATAGTGCTTGATGTTCGAATCAAGACGGCAAACTATAGTGCATAGATGGATAGCATCGATATAGTGTTTCCTTCCCAGAAGCAATGGTCTCGTAGGGTCAATCCCATTACGTTCTTTGCAGGGGGTGGGGAAGCAATGTCTCTCTCCCTTATCTGCATGTTTTATGACCGCACGAGACGGGGATTATGGTTGACATGATACAGATATAACAAGGAGAAATGATAACTTCGCACTGTGATGTGATAGGGTGGCACCATGAGCCATGCCTTAACGCTTTCGCAGTGGGGATAGAGTAATATTGTAGGATACTGGTGACATCTGGAACAAGGGTTCTCAACCTGTGGTCCACAGGCCACTAGTGATCTATGGACCAGTTCTCCAGCTCGTTCACGGAAAAAAAACAAAATCAGTGATAAAAAAAAAAAATCCACTACAGCTGAGTTCTTACCTGTTGAAAAATATGCTACTTCTATTCATACGTGCATAATTTTGCTATGAAATCTTAAGTAATAAAGAATATTAGAGGCATTGCATCAAAACACTAACAATAAAAAGATGGACAGAAATATGCTAGTCTCTGGTGGCAATGAGCTGAGGACGGACCCAAGGATCAAGCGGGTCTCTCTCTCTCTCTCTCTCTCTCTCTCTCTCTCTCTCTCTCTCTCTCTCTCTCTCTCTCTCTCTCTCTCT
>JAUUDZ010429873.1:3064-13758 GCA_032361705.1 Panulirus versicolor
TCCCCCCCCCCCCCCCCCGATTTCTCTCGCAAGGTTTTGTTGCAACGCGGATGTATAGTTCCTCAGCCGTGTCCAGATCCTGCCAGCGATCCTCACATAAGAATATACAGTCACCTGGAGTGTAATAACGGGAAAAGTTATGAGCACGTCGGTAAGTGTCACATTTATGAGAGAAGAGTATAGGCTCAGCGGACTGCGCTGCCTGCACGTTAGTGAAGCAAGATAGAGGTAAGCAACTAGTATTTGTGGTGCCTGTTGAAATCAGTGGCAGTCATTGACGGGATGTCCCCTCGCTCTAGGCCGAGGCACGAGGCTAGGATCACTACCATTACCATGAGGTCACGTAATCTTTTCATTAACATTCTATCGTCGTATCTGCTACCATTACGGCACATATTGTTTCATTTCTTCCTGAAACGAGAAAAGAGTTATAAAAACTTTAACATTTCGTGAAGGCGATCCAAGAGTTCATGGAAATACTCGCTCCAGACATCACTGTTCAGAGTAACAACATATGACGAGAGAGGCTACTGCTAAACCATGACAACTGGCAAAGGCGACGGCAGTGATGGAGATAACATTAGTCCTGTAATAGTTCATAAACACCATAGCCCGCTGGGGCAGCGTCCTGGTCTCACAACGACTAAGAAAGATTCCCTTGGTTTGCATTTCTCTGCAGGGATTATGTCTCCTGCAAGTCCAAATCACATCCCATTTTTTAATTCAAACGCCTACACAAACTCTGTGTTTCCCACTCACCAACTGTGAATATAACCACGAAGGAACGTTGATGGTAGCTACAGTGCGTTGTGTGTAGGGCAGCCTCATATGTGATGCCTAGTCATGATATCCCGATGCTGTAGTAGTGTGAGCAAATCTACAAATGTAAACCATGAGAATGAAGAGACCCTCCTCGGGAAGTCACGCTAAATAAAGGCAGAACGGTGATATAAATGTCATATCAACCAAGCAGAAGAGAAGTCCTGCAGCTCAGAGGCCGCTAAGGAAGGCTGCCCGCCTCACCCCAAGAGCTACATGCATGTGCTCGTAACGCAAGAATAACTATTCGTCAGATCATAAGAAATATCAATATCATACTGATACTGTCAGTGTGGACAAATATGTATAGAGACGTGGATCAACAAACTGTTACCTATACACACACTAGAGTGCAACTAGAAAATAAACTCATTAATGATACCCGACGACTTAAAAATAGGAAAGAAAAATGCTATATCTCTGTGAAGAACTGCACCGACATTTGTCTCGTAAGTTGTGTTGAAAGCAGTGACTAAAATAATTTTTTCCCCTTTATCTCTGGATCTTTTGAAAGCCTCTGACATTATTACTACTATTTCTTTTATGTCTGAGGCGCCAGTCACGGACAACAATGCTCATCGAGGCCAGGCCTTCAGTTAAACATAAAAAGGGTCAAAGAGACTGGAGTGTAAGAAGAACAAGAACAAAAGAAACCACAGAGTAAGGAACTAAGCAGAGCTGGAGAATGAACAGAGTAAGAGGAGAAGAAAGAGAGAAAACCAAAGAGCTTTTCAGAAGAGTCGAAACAAATATTAACAAGAAAAAAAAAGCGGTGTAGGAAAATAGACATCGTAACAGCCCACCCATGACTTGCTAACAACCAAACAGATGTAATGTGACGCAGTAGCTTGTCGAGTATTGCCTGGTGTAACCATGGGCAGGGCACACAAGCAGCTCAAGGGAACAAACAGAAGTAAAATCTGCACAGAGGGAATGGATACAAACACTTCGACGTAGGATCTCGATTTTGTGGCATTCAGAAAACGCTGGAACCTGATAGTTAGCGTTTTTAGCAGAAAAATTTACGAACTAAAACTATTTAGAGAATCATATTTTGGCCCCCAATAAAACATATAAAAACTTGAAATTATTTGTATAAAATCTTCAGAAATTCATCTTTCTGTTTATATTAGCATTACTATATAGACTTTCTCCAGCACTATTGTTCCTTCCATCGTTTTTATACAGGTCATATTTCAAACTAGGCTAATATATTCAGGCGTCGAAATAGTAGGTCAAGGTTCGTTTAAGGTTAGACTTGGAGAGCTTGTTGGCAATTCAGACTGCGTATGATTCAACACTAAGCAGAAGCGCCTAAGATATGAAAGCAATGCTACATAAGAACAGGAAGCTTCGGTTTGAACAAGGCTCCCAGTCTTTTCGAGGACAATTTGGATATCTATCTAATGTGAGGTTTTTCTAGATATGTTGGAAATTACATGTGACTGTAATGCCAGGCGTGTTAATATCCCTGAGTGGTTGAACTATAGCCACGAAACTGGTAAATTTTGTAACAGGAAATGTATAAGAATTGGTCTGTAGAAGCACAAACCTTAACCAGGATGCCTCTCTGGGAATTTCTGTGCAAACTGCTGTGACGAGATGACACGTAGATCGAGCAAGATGGAGCAGGTTTCGAAGTAGAGGAGTACAGCGTTGCGGCTGCAGGGTACAAGTACATGTACGTATGTGGTAGAGAGGAGGGAGGGAGAGAGCCTTTACTTTTACGTCGTAAGCTGTTCTAACCAACGATGGAAGTTCTTATCGAAGTCTGGCCTTAGATGAAACAAAAAGGAACTGCAGAAAGGCAATCACGATAGTTATATGCAAATATAGAAGGAATCCACATATCATCAATATTAATAATAAATGTATGCAGATGCTATATGATGAGAGAAGAGTGGGTGAGAAAGTGTGTGAATACAGGAAGTGAAGGAAAGGATAGGTTTAGGATGCATTTGAGGAGAAGAGATTATGTCTGCGTGGTACCTAATCAGTTTTAATCAAACAGAAATTAAGGCCAGCAATACTTACGTGGACATACGTGGAGGGTGTAAGATGGTTCCGGCCATTAGTTCAATAATCTTACATCAGGAAGGTACTGCTTCCTTGGGCGGCTGCTGCATGCACGAAGGGTGGTTCCGGCCATCACTTCGCCACCGTTAAGTCTCTGGGTGGATGCTGTCTACAACCCTCTACGTATAAAACTTAACATTTTCTGTAACATACTGTAATTTTATAATACTTCCTACACGGTCACGAGTACTTCCCTATGAAGCAGGAACTGGTTATGTAACGGAAGTCTTCTTCCCGTTCTCCAACATCACCCACACAAACATCCTCCACTTTTTCTCAGTGTCATCTACGCCACGGAGTTTTTACCTGTGCCTTCGCTCACACATCCTCACTTGTCACGTCAAACTTTTGGGAAAGACCATCGAAATCACCCCTTGTTCCCCCCACCCCCTCGCTCTCTCTCTCTCTTATGCTTCATCCTTAGACTTGGGAAACAGCTGAAGCCAAAGCAACAGGATGATAACTGTAAGGGTTAGAAAGGTCGCCCTGTACCAAAATGTTTCCGAGAAGGAAAATTATCGTTTTCAGACTATAGCGGGAGAGCGCAATTATAGAAGCATACTCCTTCAAGACACGGAGAAGGACATCACCTGATCCATACGATACGCCTTGCTTATTTCTGGAGGGAGATGTACTTTCTGAAACGCGGGAAAAGGAGAGGATATCGGTGGCAGGATAAGCGTGGGATGTGCTGCTGTTACAAAATTAAAACTGTATGAAGGGGATTATGGTCGTTGGAATCATCTAAGATGGAGTTTGAGGAGGAAAGATGATGTCTGAGGAGGAAACAGAGCCAAAAAATTGTTGGTCTTGTCAGTAGGAGAGACAGCTATGGTATCGTCGGAGCGGGAAGTAATGGGAGGACAAAACGTCAAAAGGTTTTACAGATAATTTTGTCCAAAGTCCAGAAAATATCTTTCAGGGGAAGACGCGAAGTGGTTGTCATACTACATTTGGGTACAGGATCGCCTCGCCACGAGCGAACGAAGAAGAAAGCTGAATGTGAATCAGAGGAAAGAGCGGTTTTCCAGGTCCAGTATGCCAGTTCCCTTGTCCGAATGATCCCAGAACGAGAGATGTTGGGTCATGAAGTGGAAGATGATATACACGTCTCTGGTTCTGTAAAGGTAACATGGGTTATACGCTAGGGAAAGGCAGACAGAAGCATTATACCCGAAGAGTAATCTTAAGGAAAACGTAAGGAAAAATTCCCTAAACAAGTCCAGTCATCGCTGTCAAGTGCCAATATTGGCGCTTATGAGAGGCGGCCAGAGGAGGTAAAGTAAGTAGAGACGTTTGCAAGACTGGTCGCGTATACCAACGGGGACGAAATTATGCAGCAGCAGAGCACAAATGATCAGAAATGAAAAAGGAAAAAAATCTATTGGTAAATCATGGCTTACCGTACACCTCTGAAGTCATCTGTCCTCACATAATTGTAAAGTGATCCTCTGGCTCACTATGCAGCTGTTAAGTTGACTTTTGACTTTCCATATACCTATACAGTAATCTTCTGGCTTAACTTATCCATCTGAAGCGACTTATCATACGCCTATCACCTAGTCTTCTGGCTAGGCAAACGCATCTAAAGGTGTCTTCTGCCCTACCATACAGTTCTACAGTGGTCCAGTAACTTACCATAAAGCTTAGTCTTCCGGTGTAGCACACACAGCCTAGTATCCTAGGAAACCATTCACTTCTGGAGTGGTCGTCTGGCTTACCATGCACCTTTAATCCTAATTACCCTATCATTGGTCACTGACCCATCCTCTGCCGTGCCATGCTCCTTCCCATACTATGGTTTCATAGGTCTGCCTGCATAATCTAAGTCGATTCATGTACCAGCTTTGGGCAACGTGCTGGAAATTTTTGGATCCTGGATGATCACGCATGTTTTGTCTCTCCCCACGGAAGGAGACATTGTTTCTTGTACGTTTCGTTCCCTTCTTCCCAACAGTCATGGTGTTGCGCCATTTCTTCACTGTGAGGTCAAATGACTTGAAACTTTGGGAGGTTTGTACCCTGGTTCAACACGCCCACAAACCTTATTTTCTTTTTCTTTTCATTTAGACATGTTAAAGGATTTCGTGGAGTTGAGTTCAAACAACCTCCCAAAAAGTGCTTTGTCCCGCTGGTCCTTCCAGTCTTAACCTAGAAAGTTAAAACACTAAAGACAGGCACCTTTCAATACGCCCCATAAAATGCGCATGATAAATGAGATACGAAACACTTCAGCTATTATATAAGAGGTACAAAGTTCACAACAGCGACACAATTGTATTTCTGGTCATTACTCGGTAACATTTCAGCCAATGTTTATGAAATTTTCGGACAAAGATGTCTGTTTGCATAACCGTATTTCTGCCTTTTTTCAATTCGTGGTATCATTTTTGACCGTTGTCTATGTGTAAAAGGTTACACAAAAAAACAATTTTGATTTATCGCCCAGCGCTTGGAGATATTTCAATCAAAGTTCGTGAACTTTGGCACAAAATTGTTTTCCTACATATCCCACACAAGACAAACTTCTGACACGATAACCTTTAGCTACCTATCGAGGTCAAATGTTACCAAAACTTATAACCTTTAACCACTAAGCTATTGTTTCAACCAATGCTGACGAAACTCATTCATTGGGTACTAGATCATCTAAGTGATCTTGCTGAGTCTTGGTAGAGAGGTGTATAAGGTGTGTATGGAACGAAAAACTGCATTCGCTCTTATTGTATTGACTGTGCTGTTTGAGGTGTTAATATTCTATAGTCACGGGTGTTTCGAGCGCCAATAAGGAACTGTTTTCAGGTGTAAATTAGGAACTATATCTTCTAACCTAGTCAAATTATAACATTTTCTGTCTTTGTTCTAAACGGTACGGCCTCATTTCTTTCAGTAGTTCCCACTTTATATATATATATATATATATATATATATATATATATATAAACAAGGTCCGTGAGGGCTGCGGACGATCTTTAAACATGCTCTACTCTGCATTTTTTCGCACACCTTGAAAGGCGATGTCCTCAGGAGTATTTTTATTACAGGTTAAGTGTCTGGCAGAGAGTCATCGTTGGCTGTACTAGCCTATCAAGTTTTTTTCCTTTTTTTCTTTTCCTTCAGCTGTTGTTCTCTAATGTTCACTGAAGGTAAGGTCGTCAGATATCATTATTCCAAGGCCTTTTACATTCTCCTTTTGAGACGTGATAGGTTCATCTCCATGACAGTGTATGTTATCATCACTAGTCCACCGGGAGATCTGCTAGCTGTATATCTGTCCTTAGCGTATCAGTGTGTTGTAGTGATGAGATTTCCAATTATCCTGAAATCATCTGCTAAGGATGACATGAAACTGTAGTTAGTGGACTGGCTCAATGTCAGACGGAAGAATGAGGAACAAGTGGGGTGCAAGTCCAGTTCCTTGGAAACAACTTTTTACCTTGGAGTTGTTGGAAACTGCCTGATTTACACCAACTTGTGATGAGTTCATCAAGAAGTTGTCCATCCTCTCACTCTTCCATTTATCTCAGCTTTACGCATTACGTGATCTATGACGGCTATTGAGCAAACTTTAGCATATGGAATGCCAGACGTAATGGTCTAACTCTATCATATGGTCAGAGGTTTTTGGTTTGCACGTTCTCCTTTTCTTTTAGTTCTTATTTCTGTTTTTACTTTTTTTTTTTTTTAATCGGGAGACGCCCGTTATACCGAAGCCACCGCACGGCAAGCTGGGATGAATATGATTCCGTATCATGCAACTGTATTACATCATACGGTGTTCAAAGGAATATAACCCTGTGACTAACTCCCTAAAGGTGTTTGGAAATCAAGCTTTCATACATCTCGGGTGTGGCAGTGTCTTGTGGCAGGTGGCAAGGCTAGCTGGTCTAACCTTCAGTTCTCGTTGCACTTTTTACCTGCTGACGAAGCTTTTTGCCAGCACCTCCTCACGATCTCCGGTTTTTGGATCGTGAATCCGGAATGTGATAATCGAAAACCTCTTCCCACCTGCAGCTGCAGGAGTAGCTTTAGAAAGAGAGCTTATGGCTCATCGTTGGTTCAAGGGATAGGCTGTCCGTCTACCGTTCTCGGTGGCTCGGGTTTGATTTTGGTGTGCCTAAAAGTGATATTGTTTAGAATGATTTATGTGTGAACACTACACGTCATAATGTACAGATATTACAGAGAGTGACCGTGATTGGGTCAATTTGACGCTTTCTGAGGGCTGTAGTGTGCACGGGTTATACTTACCCTACCTACCTACGTGGTCCACAGTGAGTGGACACTGGGACCAACAGCTGCAATAGTACCTTAGCAGTGATCGCTTTTAGTTCACCTACCATGCTAGGTGGCCCGAGTTCGATTCTCGGATGCACGCACTATGTCCTTACTCGCACTATGATTACAGCTCGTTGCTAGGGTGTCTGCGAGCTGTGTACACTTAAACAGGTCCAGCAAACTTTCTTCGACATGTGGTGGGACACAGGAAACCATATGAAGGTATATGTCACACCAGAGGGAAAAATTGATGAGATTTTCATTATTATGTTGATTTCTACACATTCACCTGCTTACATATTACTTTTAAATTTCACAGTTTATCCTGATTTTCACGGCCTTCTCCACTCGATTTAGGTATTAAGATTGGATGAGAATATAATTTCATCTCGTTGGTGTGCCTCTACATCACTTGTATTAAGTGAGAGAAGTCCACTGCTATAACGCTTCGCTTCCTTAACTCACATTTCTTTATGCTCTTAACCTCAGAGATGTACCAAGCGGCATCCAGAAAGTCTTATATATGCATGAGCGACGCGAGCGTTCGTTCCTGGGGTGTGTCTGGACCAGTACCGTGTGAAGTGTGGTCCTCCCCGCCCAACCCCCCCAAATGGTCATCCCCCTAGACCCGGTACCCCAGCAAGGAGGGCATGGTATAGCGTGCAGGTGACACCAGTCTATCAATATCTGGTCGTAAAGTGAATCAAAATGTTGGCTACCTTGCCAACACTGTGTACTGCCATTACGTCTTACCACCCTGCCAACAATGTGAACTGCCATGATCACCAGCCAATCTGTTAACGCTTTGTGCAGCTATAACTCCCAGCCATCCTGCCAACACTGTGTGCACTTCCATGAACTCCAGCATTCTGCCAACAGTGTGTACGTACTTCCATGATCTTCAGCATCCTGCCAACAGTGTGTACGTACTTCTATGATCAGCATCCTGCCAACAGTGTGTACGTACTTCCATGATATCCAGCATCCTGCCGACACCGTTTACGACTCATAATCATCAGCTACTCTGCCAACGCTGTGTGTAGGTACTTCCATGACCTCCAGCCCGTCTGCCAACACTGTGTAATACGTTACCTCCAGACAAGTTCAGACACCAGTCAGGTTGTCCTCCAGACAAGTTCAGACACCAGTCAGGTTGTCCTCCAGACAAGTTCAGACACCAGTCAGGTTAACCTCCAGACAAGTTCAGACACCAGTCAGGTTAACCTCCAGACAAGTTCAGACACCAGTCAGGTTGTCCTCCAGTTCCTGGTCTGGGACACCGGTCAGGTTGTCCTCCAGTTCCTGGTCTGGGGCACCAGTCAGGTTGTCCTCCAGTTCCTGGTCTGGGACACCGGTCAGGTTGTCCTCCAGTTCCTGGTCTGGGACACCAGTCAGGTTGTCTTCCAGTTCCTGGTCTGGGGCACCGGTCAGGTTGTCCTCCAGTTCCTTGTCTGGGACACCAGTCAGGTTGTCCTCCAGTTCCTGGTCTGGGACACCGGTCAGGTTGTCCTCCAGTTCTTGGTCTGGGACACCGGTTAGGTTGTCCTCCAGTTCCTGGTCTGGGGCACCAGTCAGGTTGTCCTCCACTTATTGGTCTGGCAGGAATGTTGGTAAACAGGTTTTTTGATCTAACCCGACTGTCCGGTTGAGTCTTCTTCTTTCTTTTTCTTCGACGACCTTAGAAGAGAGAACAAGAGTGAGAATGACATAGGCAAGACATCAAACAATGTAATAGGCGTCTGGTAAGGCTAGTCAGCGAAGACAAGACGCTTGACGCAAGTCTTCTGTTAGACGGATTCGTCACCATTTTATGTAGGTTACGTGAAGGATGATCAAGACGGTAACGAACTACCCAGCGTGAGGTACGGGGACAAAAATATTAATGTTCGCAGAACGAAAAGACACTAAAACCCAGTAATGACGGTTCCCCCTCAGTTACGAAGACCTTCGACTGATGTTAAACGCAACATGGACTTCATATTGCTGAAAATGTAAACACTATGATTATACGACTTATTAAGGTGGGTTATGTTGCACTCAAAGTGCAGAGAACCGAGGTTCATTTGCTTAATTGCTTACATCCTGCCCCAAAGTCCCTTATATCCTTATAAGGCTCCTGCAGGACCCAGGAAGCTGGCCACGTCCACCAGTCAGGTCCATAGGTTGTGAACTGTTGCGATGTTATGTGTGTGTGTCTATGTAACGAGAGTACAAGGCAGTTAAGTAATAAGTGCTCAGTGTCTTCTGAATGATAGCTGCATACTTACTTCCTGGGAAAGGAAGTAGATAAATAGATTAATAGATAAATATATATGAAAGTTCTACCAGACCTCTCCCGCTCGAGACCACACCACAAGGTAGGAGTCACCTCTGCGAAGGTGTACTGTTGCCAGCAGACATTTTCGTCGATTAGATATATTTCAGTAAACCCGTCATTGACTGCTGAAAAATGCCCAACTAAGATTGATGATAGCTATAGTCGTATACTGTAAAATTCAGCCATAATCACTCTGTTCCTCGTGAAAATAATCTATCCTGAGCTACCCATGAACCACTGTAAGTCCTTTTTTTGTACGCTGTACGAACCACATTAAGTCCTTTTTTTGTTTATATGTTGTCCATAACGTTAATCTAGCTGATAATAGGACGGAATGGTCCGCCTCCAGGCGTAAGGTGAACGTAAAGTAAGAGAGGTCTCGAAGGGAAAATGTGAGTGTGAGTGTAAAGACTTTGACTTGAGGAAATGTAAGGTCTTTGTTCCTCATGGTGGAATACCTCAGCAGGTAATGCCTGTCGTCCCTATCTCGAAAGTGAGAGAGGAAAGAAGTGTTCGTACAGAGTGCATCCAGGATTCAGGGCTTCGTTCTTTGTGGCCGCCCGCTCACATTAGTTCTTAGACTAATCTGTTCCTCCGTCTTCCACTCCTCCGGGTTACTTCGCTGGGAACTTCAGCTTATGAAAGTTTCCGCTTCTAGCTCCAGAACGTTTGATTTTCAGTCAGGTGAGGATGATATGGTTTGGTATATGTATATAGACAGAAATGCAGGTGTTTGTAACATCTTGCGCTTTAATGTTCACCAGATATTTAAACTAGTCACTGTGCGTTTTTTAGAGCAAATACCTTCTGAATCTCAGATAACCTTCATCAGGGAAAATTCACGTTGGCTTAATTCGACTTTGCTGAAATATTAATTATTAGAAACTAATAATGAATTCTTTACATTACAAGATTTATATGAAAACAGATGCAGTTACTCTTCATTGCAAAAAAAAAAAAAAAAGTACGAAGCATAAAATCAGCAAACTTCATTTAAAGTCCTCACAACTTCTGCGTTATAGCCACTTTGCGCCGAGAGTCTCCGTCCCGAACGTAAAAATACGTATTCCTCTCGATACTTGACCACACTACAGCTATCAGTGGTATAACTGCGGCAATAGAGTCGAATACAGAGGAATGAAAATTACTGAAAAACGACTTTTTGCAGCCATGCACTTCTCTCTCTCTCTCTCTCTCTCTCTCT
>JAUUDZ010429884.1:0-13758 GCA_032361705.1 Panulirus versicolor
TGCCTTCTCCAGATCCATAAATGCTACATACAAATCCATTTGCTTTTCTAAGTATTTCTCACACACATTCTTCAAAGAAAACACCTGATCCACACATCCTCTACCACTTCTGAAACCACACTACTTTTCCCCAATCTGATGCTCTGTGCATGCCTTCACCCTCTCAATTAGTACCCTCCCATATAATTTCCCTGGAATACTCAACAAACTTATACCTCAGTAACAACCCCACTGCACATGAAACAGCACCCCCCCCTCCAGCGAGGCAGTGCCAGGAAAAGACAAAAAAGGCCACGTTCATTCACACTCAGTCTCTAGCTGTCATGTGTAATGCACCGAAACCACACCTCCCTTTCCACATCCAGGATCCACAGACCTTTCCATGGTTTACCCCAGATGTTTCACATGCCCTGGTTCAATCCACTGACAGAACGTCGACCCAAGCATACCACATCGTTCCAATTCACAATATTCTTTGCATGCCTTTCACCCTCCTGTATGTTCTGGCCTCGATCACTCACAATCTTTTTCATTCCATCCTTCCACCTCTAATTTGCACATTTCAAGACTCTAAACATTACATAAGAAGGTTTTCAGAACCATAATACATCTGAGCTATAAATATAATAAAGCTTCTCCTAGAAACCCAAATCCTGCCATCGCAGATGCATCTAGACTTAACAAGAATGCATTTCAATCCTGCCATACATGACCCCACTCATCCCTACTATCCCCTCATAACCTATCCATCCCCACCCAGAATTATGGAACACATCCAATCTCACATTTTAATCATCTAGACAACAAAATCCACTTTCTATTAACCAATACTTGTAAGGCCAATCACATTCAGACACATATAACTCACTACATACATATTAAAGCAGTCATCCTTCTAGCACTATTCTCAAAACATTCTCTATGAAATAAACCCTTCTGAATCTACCATACCCAGAGAAACATGTGTTATGCTATTAAACCTCATATCTAGCCACCATCCATCATTACAAGCATACAAAGAATAAACCCCACAGAAGACCCTTCCCGTTCATGCTGTCATTATCTCACTGATGACACAAAACATCTAATCTTTGACTGCCTATAGTTTGCCCTGGACATACAAACTTCAACATCTCTCCTCTCTAAGATCTATACAACTGCGCATTAGATGTAGCAAACTAACAGAGCAAACAGCAACAACAACAACAACCCAAATTCTTATCATATAACATTCTCAATATTCAGTAAAGTGTTCTCAACTTTTACTGCATGGCAACCTGAAGAAAATGTAAACACAAGTGCTTGCTTTATAAAATATCTTGAAGCTACCTGAATTATTCAGTCACTCAATTTGCTGTTACAGCTAAAACTTGTTATTCTTTATTTTTTAATATTACTAACCTCCTTTTTCTGAATAAAGCTCTACATTATCTGCTAAGATAGCACTACAATATTATGGGAGATGTTTAATATTCTTACATAGTCCACAACTCACCTATATATGCACTGTCCCATGTCCCACAGATCAGGGAACATTAAAAAGGAATTATAATATCCAGTGCCTTTATTCTTACATGCAATTGGAAATGAAAGTAGTTGTACCTGCAGATATCCATGTCTCAACTTCTACAGATAAGTAGAAACAGATACTTCGATATATATCTATATCAGAATTCCTCTAACTTAGAGCATAACTTCACTTACCATTTGTTGGAGACCACGATGATGCGGGGTCAGACCTTCTTGTTGAGGAAAACCTCTGAGATGAAACGGAGTCATGTCTCCTTCACTATGATTTCCATCCCAAGTTTGACCAGAGTCCTGATGGTAAAGCAAATGTTGTAACAGGGGATAAAACTATTCACAAATGATAAAGCAAATAATAAGAAAGAAACTCTATATAATTTTCAACCTGTAAAACTATGAGTGTTAATGAAATCTTATATTCAAATGATATCTGAGACACACACGTTTTTCTGCAAAAAAGAAACGAAGAAATCAGAAAGAGATATGATACTTGAAGAGTATGGTTTTAGACGATAGAATGGTGATATGGTAGTGAGAATGAATGTTGAGAAATTAATATTCAAAACAACAGTACCTGAATGAGATGAAAGATAAATGATACAAAAGGGAATGTGTGGGAAGAGACAAAGGAAGCAATTAGACATATCACACTTTTTTGACCTGTGGTCCCATCCAGTGTACTTGGCTGGTAGGGGCCCCAAAGAAGGAAGGAGCTCCCAGGGTAGGAAGGTACATATGTAAGTAGGGACAGGAGACAAACAATAGCATCCAAATATCTCCTGCGACTTGCAGAAGGTGACAAAGAGGGGTGGGAGCAGGAGGCTGAAATTCCTCCATTCCTACATCATTACTTATGGCCCAGTCACCAGTTCCTTATGCTACCTTGGAACCAGCATGAAAGGCATAAAAAGATATATTCATACCCATGTATATACATCCATCTATCTACCTATCTATACATATCTATTTATCTATAATTACTCTACAATCTTTCTCTTTCAAAGAAAAAATCTTGATTTTACCTAGAATCTTTCCAGAAGCTCCTGCAACCCAATACTGTGCTATTTCTAGTAACAGGAGAATGAGGACTACTTTTTAAGTGAGAGGCTTTTTGATGAAATTGTACTCCAAACGAGTGCCTCAGCAAAGGTGACTTTTAACTCACACTACAATCTTGATAAGGAAGAGTCTGGGAACACTTATTTACACACACACACACACACACACACACACACACAATAACATGTATTTTTTTCACACTTGATCACTAGGAACAGACAAAGAAAGGCCAAATCTGCTCCCATCCATTCTATAGCTGCAATGTGTAATGCACCGAAACCACAGCTTTCTATCCACAACCAGGCTCCACACACCTTTTCATGGAACACTTCACATGCCCTGGTTCAGTCCACTGACAGCATGTTGACCCCTGCATACAACATAGTTCCAATTCACTCTAACCTGGGCATGCCTTTCACCCTTCTGCATGTTATTTTTCACTATATCCCTCCATCTCCAAGTTGATCCCCATGATTTCCTTGTTCCCTCCACTTCTGATACTATCCTCTTTGACAACCTTTCCTCACTCATTCTCTCCATATGTCCAGACCATTTCAGCACACCTTCTTCAGCTCTCTCAACCATACTCTTTATTATCACACATATCTCTTACCCTTTTGTCAATTACTCAATTAAACCACCTCATACCTCAAACATCTCATTTTCAATACATCCATCCTCCTCTGCACAGCATTATCTACACCCTATGCCTTGAATCCAAAATATATTGTTGGCACTACTATACTCTCAAACATACCCATTTTTGCCCTTTCAGATAACAATCTCCCTTTCTACATATACTCTTAAGCACTTCCAGACCTTTTCCCCCCTCACCTACTCACTTCTGCTTCCATGGTTCCATTTGCTGCCATGTCCACTCCCAGATATCTAAAACACTTCACTTCCCCCAAGTTTTCTCTATTCAAACTCACACCCCAACTAACCTGTCTCTCACCTGCTACACCTTCTGCCACACCTAAAAACCTTGCTTTTATTCACATTTACTCTAAACTACTTCCTTTCACACACTTCCAAAATCAGTCACCAACTTCTGCAGTTTCTCAATCAAATCTGCCACCAGTGCTCTATCATCTGCCAACAACAACTGACACCTCTCAAGCCCTCTCATACTGCATACTCACCCATCTATGTAAGACTTGCATTTACCTCCCTCACCAGCCCAACCATAAATAAAAATCAAACAACCATGGTGATATTACACACCCCTGCTACAGACTAACTTCATTTAGAACTAATCACTCTCCTATCTTCCTACTCGTACACATGCCTTACACTTGACAAAAACTTTTCACTGCTTCTAAAAGTTTTCTTTCCACGCCATATATTCTTAAGACCTACCACAAGGCATCTTTATCAACCCTATCATATGCTTTCTCTACATCCATAAATGCCGCACAGAAATCCTTCTGTTTCTCTAAGTACTTCTCACACACATTCTTTAAAACAAACACCTGATCCATATATCCTCTACCACTTCTGATACCATACTGTTACTCCCAAATCTAATGTTCTGTACATGCCTTCATCCTCTTAATCACTAATGCAATCAAAGTACCAAACCATAAATCAAAAGCTGTTGAGAAAAAAGAAAAAGTTACTTACCCCTTGTATCCCAGATGGTCCTGGTAGTGCCTGTGAGACTATCTCTTCAAATGATTGTGGGTGTGAGGAATAGTGCTGGGTAACAGGCAGTCGAAGAGGAGTACCTCCAGCACTTCCAGAGTTGGGTGGCTCATACTTCAACCTGGCTTCATTGTTCCTAACTGGACCTCGTGATGACCCTTCTGATTCAATCATCTGAACCTCCAGAGTGCTGCAAGTGTCTGGCACATGTATGCCATTTTCATCCTCATATTTGACATCTTCTTCTTCAACTTTTATGTCTGGATTTTCAACTTCAGCATTCTAAAATATCAAAGAACTGGTTAATGGACTTCTTTCTCAACAAATCATACTGTAATCAATGAATATCATTTTTATCATTAAAAGTATTTGACAAAGACTCTGAAGGCTTTTGTGCCAAAAAGTCACAGTTAGAATGTTACCTATTGGCACAAATGCTTTTAACAATAAAAATAATATACATGAATTACAGTATAACATTAGCATCCTTCCTCAATCCTTAAATACTGGGAGGCACAGACAGCTGACTGCCAAGGATGCAACATGACTCATAATAATAGTGCTAATCTTTGTGGTTTCTTCAACCAGCCATTGATACTACTACATTAGTTTGCTCACTTCTCACATGCAGGCAGCTGGGTGGCAACTCAGTGATGCCTCAGACGGTGACAATGGCTGATATTAACTCACTTTTTGCAAATATCCATTACTTTAAGAGAATTTATTTCATTTAATGATGGGAAACAGATTATCTAAATGAGAACAACTCCCTCTGCCACCCCTACAGAGTATCTATGCATATACTTCAGTGATATTCAATGCCCATGTAGGGTGAGTTGGCTCACTTATTTATACATATCATTTCATGTATTTCTCTCATTTTACAATGGGAACCCTCATTCACCCTTCCTCCATCAACACTCTGGAGGAGCCATGTGTATACTTCAGAGTCATACTATAGCCTCAGAAGGTAGATTTGCTCATTTCTATATGCATATCCTTTAAATGTATTTCCTACATCTTAAAATAAGAAACAGAAATTTGAAGACTTTTTTCCTGAATTGTGTACAAAATTCTGCAAGTCACCAGGTGTTTAAAGGTTAATAAGCAGAACACAGTTTAATCCTATTGAGACTATATCAACAAGAAAGTCAACTGGCCTTCATACTTCAAATAAAAGCATTTATTGCAAAAACCAATACTCCACTGTTCTCTTTATACACTACACAGTGCAAAGAATATCTGTAACCTAATGAAAAAATCAAGACTTAAAAATATCCGACTACCATAAGCATCCTTTATGTATTAAGTGGGTTTTTTCTAATCATCATTTAAATGTTGGAAAAAGCCACAATATATTTACTTCACTTATCAGGCCCCTGACATATGGCCTTTTATAATCTTTAATCACATTCACGAACAAAACTACTTATCAGGTGGACCAAGTACAAAGAGCCTCTCGAGCCACACAAATGTATTATCAACTTGTCCTATTATCTGGAGAAACCAAATGCCTCTATGCTAGTACAAAGCTCACAAACTATTCATTCTTTAAACACTTCCATCTTCACACAGAAAATGGGTCCATCATACACAATCTACAATCATTTCCCCAACATGCTCAACTGCTTTAAGAGTAGCTCTTAGTATTTAAGTCAATATTTCAATTGACCTCTTTCACAGTCTACCACTTCTTTTACCTTCAACCACACATCACTAATCTTCTCTACTAACATCTGAGTGTTCTATGTCTTATGTGGCTATACTATCTTCAGCCACAGCAGCACTTCATCTATAAACTTCTTTTCAATATTTCCTGCAACCTCATACTTTTGCCAGCTTAATTTCTCAAGTAATCAGTTTCTTTAACACCCAATATACTAGATAAATCATTCACCTCTCCTGCTGTCACTTTGTAACTCTTAGTAACCAGGATTCTTATGGGTACACACCTACACAGAAGAACCAGAACAAATGACCTTCTTCAACTTCCTACCCTAATCACTCCTATAGTGATGATTCACTCTCCACACTTCACTGTCTTTTTACCTCCCTACTTGTTCTTTTACTTTTACTGAACATATATCCTCCCTTAATTCAGACCTATGAAACAACAAGGAATAGGGAAGCAATAGTCTAGTCAGATTCAACAGTGCCAAAATGCAGCTTTCTATGTACATCTCTCTCAAAATCTTACTCAAGGCCTTTAATTCACTCAGAATATCTCAAATCAATTCCTCTACTATATCCTGAAAACCTTACATAACAAATATTGCTTAAATATTTCTAAAGAGCAGCTATTTCCTATCCACAGGGGTTTCATTTGTCCCAGGATGGCGCACTACTTGCATATCTTGGGTGGCTCTTATTCCACCTCCCTCTTACCAAAAGGGGAATCTAAAGCCTTCCTCCTTGCTCACTCTCCTGCTGTTATTGCTCTTCAACCAAACCTTTCCATCTGCTATAGTGGTGCTTCATTCTCTTTGTTCTAAAGCTATCAATTTGGTCACTTTTAGCATGATGCATGTGTGCATCCCCCCCAGACAAACACACACAATTTGAAACCACAGCACATGTCCAGGTGATGTCTCTCAAAGCTTCTGCCTGAGGACCACTCACATGAGGACTGACTTATGACACTTCATTCTTTTCTCAGCAGACATGAAATCCTCTACAGTTGTTTGGCTTTCCCTCTTCCTAAGCTTTCTCCATCTTCAAGTCAGGTTTACAAACACAGAAAGAAATCAAATTAATCCCTCTTCTATTCTTTCCATCTTCTTCTTATTATCATTATACTTGATCACCAGTTCCTACATCACTGAGGTAGCACCAGGATACAGATGAAGAATGGCCCATCCACTCATATCACATATATACATAAATGCCAACACATGCACATATACATACATACAATATATATATATGTACATAAATGCATATATAAATACACATACAGAGACATACATATATACACATGTACACATTCATACTTGACTGCCTCCATCCTGTGCCGGCACTAACCTGCCCCACAGGAAACAGCATCGCTACCCCCTGCTTCAACGAGGTAGAGCCAGGAAAACAGATAAAAAAGACCACAATCGTTCACATCCAGTCACTAGCTGTCATGTGTAATGCACTGAAACTACAGCTTCCTGTCCAAATCCAGGCCCCACAGACCTTTCCATGGTTTACTCTAGATGTTTCACATGCCCTGGTTCAATCCAATGACAGCACATCTTTTCTTCTTATACCTATTATTTTACCTTTAATCTGAGATGGCTTTGACTGGGGAAGGCTTCTGCCAGTGCCATGTCAGCAAGTATGGGGGAAAAAATGTACTCCATCATCCAGCTTACTTGCCCACTTTAAATTTAACTTCTCATTTGCCAAAGCTGTCAATACACATCTAACTCTCCCTCCCCAGCATGGTTCAACTCTTCACTTCTGCTTGCCTAATGCCATCTTTACTGATCATCATTCATAACTACCTAAACTCTGGTACAATGTCTAATACTTCTCCATTCAAATAGATATCATTCTGAGACAGCTCATCTCTTCCAAAATCCAGGATCTTAATCTTAATAACATCAATTTGCAACATCCTTTCCATACACATGCCATCAAAGGGACTTGGCAATTCAACCAAATTAAGCTCTGTTTCTGAAAAAAGTTTGGCTTTAATGAGGTACTACAACTGTGTACCTGAGGTCTTTCATATATGCCATGAATTTTCCTTGCTAAGTTAAAGTTCTTGAATGTTGGATAAATGGAAGGATATTACTACAATAATTAAATTCATTATCAGTGGTTTAAAGTAAGACTACTAAAAAACCATTCTAGGATTCAGTTACCTTCATATATCTCTACAGCTGTACACTAGGTGTATATTCACAAGATCAACCAAAATAATGATATTCCTTATATAAGCTACTTCCTGTTAAGTAATGATCAAGAGCTAATACTAAAATATATATAAAACCCTTAAAAATCATGAGTTTTTAATGTACCTTTTCTTGTTGATTATCTTTAGGGATGGGCAGAGATCCTTCACTGTTATGTTCATTTGTACTGACTTGCTGTTGTTCTTGTGCAGGCAGCATATTTGCAACTGCAGTTTCCCTTGTACTATTCTCATTGGTATTTATATAATCTTCAGATGCTGCAGTTTCAACAGGACCTTCAGACTCTGGCCGAGAGTTATTCATTTTCCAGGGTGGGCTTGAATTACTGTTAGCTGAATCATCTTCATTCTTCCTCCTTTTTGTCTGTGGACTTCCTTCATCCCAACTGAGAGAGTTCTGTGATGCTCCCCCAGGGAGTGGGGGTGGGGATTCATCAGGCACTGCTAAGCCTTTAATCCTTAAACATTCAGCAGCTTTTATTAGCCCTGCTAACTCATTCTGCAATACATTAACTTCACCCAAGTACATATAATTCAAAAGAGCCTCTAAATCTTGGTGACAAATATCCTTGAGCACAATGATTGGGTGTTTACATGGAGTCTTCTCCATTATCTCAACAAAATAATCACTGCATGTTGACAAGACAAACTTGTGCACACTGTAGAACTTGCCTGCACATGCAAGGGTTACATCACTGTAGGTTTGCTGTGAAAAAAATACAGTTCTATATTAATGATAATGCATGCATGTTAAAGCAAAATCTTATATCTAACCAAAAACATAACAACTTTTTAAATTTATACATATTCAGTGTTTCCTGCCTTAGCTAAGCAGCATCAGAAATAGACAGTGATTGTACTTTGGTCAGTATTACTGACAATGAATTACACACAAGCCCACTAGGGTTCAAGTCACGGTGAGGGTAATCAGCTGTTACCAAACCCAGCTGCTTATCCTTCCCTCAGGGATGGTCTATAAACGGATACCTAATGGAGACTTGAATATATAACATGTACAAAGGAATTCAAACAGCTGCAGATTGTACCCTAAAAAGGCTGTCTATGATAACAGAAGAGATCAGAAACTCATAGATCAGTTTGGTAAGGGCAGAAAACCATATAGATACTTCAAACAAAAAAACTGTAAACTTTCCATGTAACTATGAAAGTACAACTCGTGTCATATGAGAATTTGAAGCAGAATATCTATCAGGTCTTTTCTTAGCTATATCTAAGGTACTGCTTTCAATATGAAAAGAAACTATGGAGGTGCAACTAATGTCATATGTGGATTCAAAGCAAAATATTTATCAATTCTATTCTTAATTATATCTATGGTACTGCTCTCAATTACCCAAATGACAGATCATTCCATGTCAACAATCCTAGTAAAGAAAAAGTACTATGTCTCATTTGAGATAAAACATTTGCTTATGAGTTTGCATCCATTACTACAAGTGATATCAGACAAATCTATCCTTAAGAAGCTTGGATCAAGATTATCAAAGCCATCGATAATCATGAATACCTGTATTAGATCACTTCTTAATCTTCTCTTTTCTAAGCTAAATAAATCTACACTGTTTAGCCACTTCTCATTGGATTTGTTTCTCAGTCCAGGGAACATCATGATAGCACACCTCTGTACTCCTCCATTCTATCTATCTATCACTTTTTTCAGGTTGGGTGACCAAAACTGAACACAGTTTTCGAATATGGAGTGCATATAGAAGTTTAAATTGTTGTGCAACATTTTTTGTGTATCAGACTGCATGTGTCCAAATGCAGAGCACACTGCTCTCCTTGTCTTTACACAGAGAGCCCATTGGCCTCCTTGTTAGGGCAAAGGGTCAAATAATAGTGTTTAATATGCTATGTCTTCTTAGAAGATTGTATTTTCTTTGTAAGTGCTAATTCAAGATTAGGGCACACCAATGACTTGTAGAGAGGATAATTTCCCTGGACTTAAGTTTGATAGCCCTACCTATGAATCCAAGATTTTTGTTTGCTCCTTTTCAATGCTTAGTTTTCTGACTATCTGTCTCTAGGTCACCAGAGATCATTACATGCAAGTCTTCCTCCCATGCAGCTTACAAGAATTCATGCTATAGCTTGCCTTCTCATATCTACTACCAAAATGTAAAATTTTGCACTTACAGTCCATCAGTTTCTTTATGTTTGCTTGAAGTTGCAGACATTCAATTTCTGTTGTAGGTTTATTTACCAACATAGTATCATGTGTGAATTTCAATACTTTGCAATGTAGCCAATTACCTAGATCATTAATATATATGAAAAAGAGAACTGGTCACAAGACTGACCACTGTGGCAAACAACTTGCTACATCTAATCATTCAGAGGCTTATCCATTGAGCATTACTCTGTTTCTGGCCTGACAATCAATATCCTAACCAATGGAATACAACTTATTTCGTACCATGTGACTTAACTTTCATTTTGTAACCTTTAGTGTGGAACTTTATCAAATGCTTTCTGAAAATCTAAGTAGATTACATCAACCACTTTGAAATTCTTTCATCAAGCATGTTGATATATAATAACAGAAATCTAGAAGATTTGTCAAAAATAAGCAATTTCATAAGAAGCCATGCTGAGAATTGTTTATCAAGTAATGGTCCTCTTTAAGGTTTACAATTTCATGTCGAATGATGGTTTCCATAAGTCCACCAACCAAAGGTGTTAAATCAACTGGATGATAATTTTTGGGCAAAGAATTAATATCTTTTCTTGATATCAATATTACATAATCATCTTCCAATCCTCTGGAACTCTCCCCACAGCAGGTGACTTACTGAGAAGAGCAGTCAGGGGCTTAACTATCTCATGCTTTCCTTCTTCCATTACCCTTATAGAAAACAAATTTGGGCCTGCTGTTTTATATACTTTCATTCCCTTAGGACCAACTGACTGGGTAATGTGACTTTCTTCAAAAATAATCATAAAATTCCTTAGGTTTCTTTTACTCTTTTCAGCAAGCTTCAATCTGATGTTCAATCTGATGGAAGTTCATGGAGGGAATGGGCATCAGAGATATAGATAAAGTCACTTTGTTTCTATATATTTATCTACAAAATTCAATCTTCTATACATATGTTTACAAAATTCAACCTAACAAGTAGGTTATTGGTCTCTATGAGTTATATTTGTGATACTTTCTGAAAAACAGGCACATCTTTATGTCATCATTCTACCATTTCAGCTCATTTTGGAAACTGACCATCTACTATGCACTAGCACATATATTCCCTCCACTAATTTGAAACTTTACTGAAGCTTTCCCATGTTACATCCATAACTTTTTATATTTTTTTCATTAACAACTTTTATTTTGCTTTGTCGCTGTCTCCCGTGTTAGCGAGGTAGTGCAAGGAAACGGATGAAAGAATGGCCCAACCCACCCACATACACATGTATATACATACACGTCAACACACACAAATATACATGCCTATACATCTCAGCATATACATATATACACACACATAGACTTATACGTATATACTCATGCACATAATTCATACTGTATACCTTTATTCATTCCCATTGCCACCCCGCCACACATGAAATAACAACCCCCTCCCAGCACATGTGCGCGAGCTAGTGTTAGGAAAAGACAACAAAGACCACATTCATTCACACTCATTCTCTAGCTGTCATGTATAATGCACTGAAACCACAGCTCCCTTTCCACATCCAGGCCTCACAGAACTTTCCATGGCTTACTCCATAGTTTAGGTATTTACTTGGACCAATCTTGATATATTGGTGTTACATATACCATTTTAAGAATGTTTACTATTTTGCTTTCCTTCATACCTTACCTCATCATAAACATCATTGGGTTCATATGGAAGATGGCTGGGATTCCAGCTGGTCTTGGAGCTGAATTTTTTTCTGAGTTGATCAGTTATTCTGATTATATCATTATCCTGTATCTCATTATCTGTGACTGCATTCTCATCACGGTTAAGTAGTTCATCTTTTTCTTTCTTGCTGCATTTAGCTGATAACTGATTTGTGTTGTTAACATCCTGCATATTTCGTTGGGGTCATTATTATACTTTTTCCAAATTAAAAGAATCCAGTATCTTGTGTCAGTTTTTTTACTTTGTCCATATGTGTGAATGCTAATTACAGATTTCTTATGTTTCATGTGTCTCTCTCTCCAGTCATTTTCTATTCTCTTCAGTGGGATTTCATTAATTCCACATCTCTGTTTTGTATTTCCTCGTGTATCTCATTGATTTTTGTTTTGCTCAATGTTTACCTTTTGTTCTTTTTCCATGCTCTTCCTTGTACTTATTTTGTTTATCATTTCGAAGCTGACCCAGATAACTGCCTTTTCTTTCTGCCTCACCCAAACGTGGACTGATGGCAGTCTGTCCACAAACATAAAGTCTCACTGTGTGACACATACCATTTGATACTTAGCTCACACATCTCTTTTTTCATAACTAGATTTTTCCTGTGGTGAGAACTGTGTGCTAGCCTTGCCTTTTGGCAAAATGGTACCTGCATTAGGTAGAAGCATTATGCAAAAGTATTAAGTAGGAACATTGAGTGGGAGCAGTAGGGAGAAGTAATAGGTTGGAACATTATGTATACACATTAGGTAGAGGTATTCAACAGGAACATTAAGTAGGAACCTCTGAAAATGCTGTGCTAGAGTTGCCTTCTGCCTGTAGCCTGTTAAGGGTGAGATGCCAAAGGGTAGAAATGGCACTGAAGTTCACCAGTAATAGAGACCCTTTTGCTGTGGCCACCCTTTTGAAGGAGGTCTTGGAAGGAAAAAGCATCGGAGATGTTGATATGTAGACAGATTGTTTTACTTTCATTTTAATGTTTATTACACGATGAAGAAAAATGAAATTGAAGGAAATCTGGTAATTTGAAAAATTTTGATGTAAAGATTCCATCTACCATAACAGAACTTAACTGATTTTAGTGTTATTTTAATCTGATAATATGGTGATATCCAGGGTAATTTGCAAAGGAGCTGTATCCTCCCGGTTATTGATAATTGTATCATTATCTCATGATTGAATAGTGCATTTGATAGTCCCAGCTTTTAAAATTAATCTTTATTATGTAGGTCTTTTATGAGGACTAAGTTATTGTACTGGACTTGAAAATTATATTTATAATTGAAAATGCTCCAATTATTTCTTCATTTTGTAGGCTTCACAGGGGTAGCAGCATTCCATGAAGAAGTGTATCGTCTGAAGATGTCTCATGAGTCAGAGGAAGAACTTACACCTTCTACACTTCCTCCACATGATCCAACAAAACCCATAGGTAAGCTAGACTTAAAATAGTATTTTTTTTGTGTTTGAGACTTATGATGTGTATAGTAACCAAGCTAGCAAAAAATTCTTATGCACATTTTTTTTTCCTTAAGATGTGACTGTCAACAACTCAGCTCACATCAGGGCCAGGCCTTAATTGATATAAAAAAGTTAATGAAAAGGAAGAGAAGAAAAAAGGGAAAGTATTTACAGATTTAGGAGGAATTGTAAAACCTATCTTTAAAAATGTGCCAGATCATAGTTATTAGGAAAGACGTGAGAAGGTACAGAGTTCCAAAGCTTCGACGTATAGGGAAAGAA
>JAUUDZ010429895.1:0-13758 GCA_032361705.1 Panulirus versicolor
TGTCGAACCCAAATCTGTTAACGGAAGCCATTATTTCAGTTTTGTCTTAATGGGGTTGGGTCGTAACATTCACCTGACCTGGTGGCAGGTCATGATCTGTGATTTCACTTGCCCTGCTATCAGGTCACGGCCTGTGAACTCACCTGACCTTGTGGCAGGTCACGGACTGTGAATTCATCTGATCTGGTGGCATGTCACAGCCCTTGACCTGACTTGGTGGCAAGTAACTGCCTGTGACCTCACCTAACACGGTGGCAGGTAACGGCTTGTGACTTCACCTGACTTGGTAACTTCTAGAGGAATGAGCTGAGTAACCCTTCCCACTGATGCACCAATCAGCATCGTTTCAATATTCCCCACACCATCTCCAAGACCGCATCCCAGACAACCTCTTAAACCACCTCCCAGACTGCCTCCCAGACCACCTCCCGACAACCTTCCACACTGCCTCCCAGAAGACATCCCAGACAGCCTCCCAGACTAACTCCCACATCGAATCCCACACCACCTCCCAGACCACCTGCCAGACTGCCTCCCAGACTGCCTCTCAGGCTGCCTCCCAAGCTGCCTCACAGACTGCCTCCCAGACCACCTCCCGGGCAGCCTCCCAGACTGACTCCCAGGCCACCTTCCAGACCACCTGCCAGACTGCCTCCTGGACTGCCTCCCATATTAACTCCTAGAACTTCTCCCAAACTGCTTTCCAGAATTCCTCCCAGACTGCCTCCCAGACCGACATCAGGAATGCATCCCTGACTGCTTCCCAAACCGCCTTCCAGACAGCCTCCCAGAAGGCCTCCAAGATTGCCCCCTAAAGTACCTCACAGAACGCCTCCCAGACTGCCTCCCAGATCACCTCCCAAATTTCCTCCCACATTACCTAACAGAACGCTTCCCAAAGTGACTGCCAGATCACTTCCAAGAATGCCTCCCTGACTGCTTCCCAAACCGCCTCCCAGACTGCCCCCCAGACTGCATTCTCTGATTCCCTCTCAAGCTGCCTCACAGACCGCCTCTCAGACTGCCTTCCAGAGTACCTCTCAGACTGCCTCCCAGACCGCCTTGCAAACTAACTTCCAGACCACCTCCCAGACCACCTCCTAGACTGCCTCCCAGACTGCCCCTCACAGCACCTCCCAGAATGCTTCCCTCACTCCGTCCCAAACCGTCTCCCAGACTGCCTCTCAGACCGCCTTATACATTGCATCCCAGACTGCCTCTAAGACTGCCTCTCAGAATGCCTCCCAGAACGCCTGCCAACTGCCTCCCAGAACGCCTCCTAAATTGCCTCCCAGACATCCTCCCAAACTGCCTTCCGCACTGACTCCAAGAATGCCTCCCTGACTGCTTCCCAAACCACCTTCCGGAACGCCTCTCAGAATGCCTCCCAGATTGCTTCCCAAACTGCCTCACAGAACGCCTCCCTAACTGCGTCCCAGACAGCCTCCAAGAATGCCTCCCTGACTGCTTCCCTGACTGCTTCCCAGAACGCCTACCAGATTGCCTCCCAGACAGCCTCCCAGACTGCCTCCCAGACCGCCTCCCAAACTGCCATCTTGATTGCCTCAGACTGCATCCCACACCGCCTTCCAGACTAACTCTCAAACCGTCTCCCAGACCACTTCCTAGACTGCCTTCCAGACTACCTCCCAGATCGCCTCCTAGACTGCCTCCCAGACAGCCTTATACATTGCCTCCCTGACTACCTCCAGGACTGCCTCCCGACTGCCTCCCAGACCGCCTGCCAAACTACCTCCCACACCGCCTCCCAGACTGCCTTCCAGACTGCCTCCCAAAACGCCTCCCAGAGCGCCACCCAGACCGCCTTTCAGACTGTCTCCCAAACTCCTCCCAGACTGCCTCCCTAATCGTCTCCCAGAATACCTGGCAGACTGCCTTAAAGAATGCCTCCAAACCACGTCCAAGACTGCCTCCCAACTGCATCCCAGCCTCTTCCCAGACTGCCTCCCAGACTGCTTTCCAAACCACCTCCCAAACAGCCTACTAGACCTCCTCCAAGAGTCTCCCACACCGCCCTCCAGACCACCTCCTAGACTGCCTCCCATGCTGCCTCCCAGAAAGCCTCCCAAACTGCCTTTCAGTCTTCCTCCCAGACTGCTTCACAGACTGCCTCCTACACTGACTCTAAGAATGCCTCACTGATTGCTCCTCAAACCGCCTTCTAGACCACCTCCCAGACTGCCTCCTAGATCTCCTGCCAGACTGCCCTCCCAGACCGCCTCCTAGAGTGCTTCCCAGACAGCTTCCTACACTGCCTTCCAAACCGCCTCTCAGACAGCCTCCAAGACTGCCTCCCATAATACCTCCCAGAACGCCTCCTAAAATGCCTCCCAGAATTCTTCCCAGACTGCCTCCCAGACCGACTCCCAGAACGCATCCCTGACGGCTTCTCAAACCGCCTTCCAAACTGCCTCCCAGAATGCCTCCCAGATTGCCTCCCAGATTACCTCACAGAACACCTCCCAGACTGCCTCCCAGATCACCTCCAAGAATGCCTCCCTGACTGCTTCCCAAACCACCTTCCAGACTGCCTCTCACTCTGCACTCCTAGATTGCCTCCCAAACTGCCTCACAGACGCCTCTCAGACTGTCTTCCAGACTTCCTCTTAGACTGCCTCCCGGACCGCCTTCCAGACTAACTCTCAAACCGCCTCCTAGAATACCTCCTAGACTGCCTCCCAGACTACCTCCCAGGCTGCCTCCCACACTGTCTCCTAGACTGTCCCCAACACCGCCTCCCAAAATGCCTTCCTTACTACCTCCCAGACTGCCTCTATACCACCTCATATACTGCATCCCAGACTGCCTCCTAGAATGCCTCCCAGATTGTCTCCCAGAACGGCTCCAAAATTGCCTCCCAGACATCCTCCCAGACTGCCTACCACACCGACTCCAAGAATGCCTCCTTGACTGCTTCCCAAACCACCTTCCAGACTGCCTCCTAGAATGCCTCCCAGATTGCCTCCCAGACTGCCTCACAGAACGCCTCCCAAACTGCGTCCTAGGCCTCCTCCAAGAATGCCTCCCTGACTACTTCTCAAACCGCCTACCGGACTACCTCCCACACCTCTTCCCAGACTGCCTCCCACGCTTCCTCCCAGACTGCCTCCCAGAGTGCCTTCCAGAACGCCTCCCAAGCTGCCTCCCAGTCTTCATCTCGGAATGCTTCCCAGACTGCCTCCAACACCGAGTCCAAGAATGCCTCCCTGACTGCTTCCCTAACTGCCTTCCAAACTGCCTCCTAGAGGGCCTTCCAGAAGGCCTCCCAGACTGCCTCACAGACTGCCTCCCACACTGCCTCCCAAATCGCCTCCAAGAATGCCTTGCTGACTTCCCAAACCGCCTTCCATGCTATCTTCCAGACTGCCTCCCGGATTGTTACCCAGACTACCTTGCAGACCGCCTAACAGACTGCCTAACAGGCTGCCTTCCAGACTGCCTCTCACGCTGCCTCCCCGACTACTTCCCAGACTACCTCCCAGAGCGCCTCCCAGAATGCTTCCCTGACTGCCTTCCAAACCGCCTCCCAAACTGCTTCCCAGACCGCTTCATAGATTGCCTCCCAGACTGCCTCCCAGACAACCTCCCAGACTGCCTCTCATACTGCCTACCAAACCGCCTCCTAGACTAACTTCCAAGCCAATTCCCAAACCAACTCATACACCGCCTCTTAGACCGCCTGCCAGACTGCCTCCCACAACGCCTCCCAGACTGCCTCCCAGACTGCCTCCTAGACTGCCTCTCAAACCTGCTCCCAGAGCGCCACCCTGACCGCCTCCCAGACTGCCTCCCACACTGCCTCCCCAACCGCCTCCCAGACAACTTGCCAGACTGCCTCTCATACTGCCAGCCAGACCGCCTCCAAGACTAACTCCCAAACCGACTCCCAGACCGCTTCCCTTACCACCTCCCAGACTGCCTTCCAGGCTGCCTCTCAAACTTCCTCCCTTCCCGCCTCCAAGACTGACTCCCAGACCAACTCCCAAGCCAACTCCCACACAGCCTCCCTTCCCGCCTCCCAGACCGCCTTCCAGACTGCCTCTCAGACCACCTTCCAGACTAACTTCCAGAACGCCTCCAAGACCACCTCTCAGACTGCCTCCTAGACTACCTCCCTGACTGATTCCTAAACTGCCTTCCAATCTGCCTCCCAGAATGCTTCCCAGAATGCCTCCTAGACTACCTCTCAGACTGCCACCCAGGCCACCTTCCAGACTTACTCCCAGAACGCCTCCCAGACCCCCTCCAAGAATACCTTCCTTACTACCTCCCAAATCGCCTTCCAGACTGCCTCCCAGATCACCTCCCAGACCGCCTCCCAGACTGCCTTGCAGACTGCCTCTCAAACTACCTCCCAGACCGCCTTTCAAACTAACTCCCATAACGACCCCCAGACTACCTCCCAGACCGCCTCCCAGACTAACTCCCAGACCGCCTCCCGACTGCCTCCCCGACCGCCTCCCACACTGCCCCCCACACTGCCTTTCTTACTACCTACCAGACCGCCTCCTAGACTAACTCCCAGACCAACTCCCAGACCAACTCCCAAACCAACTCCCAGACCGCCCCCCAGACCGCCTTGCAGCTTGCCTCCCAGACTGCCTCCCAGATTGCCTCCCAGACTGCCTCCTAAACCGCTTCCCAGACTACCTGCCAGACTGCCTCCCAGACTGCCTCCCAGATTGCCCCCAAGAACTCCTCCCAAACTGCCTCCCAGTCTTCCTCCCAGACTGCTTCCCAGACTGCCTCCCACACTGACTCCAGGAATGCCTCCCTGACTACTTCCTAAACCGCCTTCCAGACTGCCTCCCAGACCGCCTCCAAGGATGCATCTCTGACTGCTTTCCAAACCGCCTTCCAGATTGCCTCCCAGACCGCCTCCCACATTTCCTCCCAAACTGCCTTACAGAGTGCCTGCCAGACTGCCTCTCAGACTGACTCCCACACCACCTTCTAGACTAACTCCCAGACCGCCTCCGAGACCACTTCCTAGACTGCCTCCCAGACTACCTCCCAAACCGCCTCCCATAATGCCTCCCTGACTACATCTCAGACTACCTCTCAGGCCGTTTCATACATTGCCTTCCAGACTGCCATCAAGACTGCCTCCTAGAATGCCTAAAAGACCACCTCCTCACTGCCTCCCACAGTGCCTCCCACAGTGCCTCTCAGACTGCTTCCCAAATTACCTCCCAGAATGCCTCCCAAAAAGCCTCCCAGAATTGCACCCAGACTGCCTCCCAGACTGCCTCCCAAATCGACTCCAAGAATGCCTCCCTAACTGCTTCCCAAACCACCTTCCAGACTGCCTCCCAGAATGCCTCTCAGATTGCCTTTCAAACTACCTCACAGACCGCCTCCCAGGCTAGCACCCAAACCGCCTCCCAGACTGCCTTCCAGATTGCCTCTCAGACTGCTTCTCAGACTGCCTCCCAACCGCGTCTCAGACTGCCTCCTAACAGCGACCCAAACTGCCTCCCAGACTGCCTCCCAGACCGCTTATCTGACCATCTCCCAAACAGTTCCAAGACCACCTCCCAGAAAGCATCCCACGCAAGAACTGTTAAAAGAGGGTTTCCCTTATTTGCCATTTTTTTGCTTAGCTTAGCTCTTAGCTTTGTGAAGCATTTCCCCCATTCCCTCCCCCAAATTATATGTGTTTATATTTTTGTGTTCTCACTCTTCTTGTGTTTACAGTGAGGCAAGTGAGTGTTGACCACTGGGACATCTCACAAAGGCTGGTGAAGCAAGGGAGAAGCAAGGTGAAGGAGGCAACGCAGACAACGCGAACTACTGAACCCGCTCCACCACTCCAGACGAACCCATAACGAATCAGACCGACACTGACACTGACCCTGACGAGTACCGACAAAGGCTCATATTCAAAAGCCACCTGCTCTGTTCGACCCAAAAATGTGAGAGAGGACGAGACAAATTTTGTAAAACTTTCAAAAGAAATTATGTCGCACGTCGTCGTTCCTGTGGCTCCAGTGAGGAGGGCTTCCTCGATGAAGTCTTCTTCGGTGGAATCAATGGACGACAATACCGTGCCCACTATCAGGAGCAGATCCCGTTCCCCCTTGGACTCGCCCAAGTCCAAAAAAAAGGGCTCACAAAGCTGGCCGGCTAAAGAAATCTTAAACCAACGCGTTCAATATCATTCAGTGGAATTGTAGAGATCTTAGGAATAAGCAAGCACAACTATCACTGTTACTTGCATTATATAGGCCATCCGTTATTTGTCTACAAGAGACCAATCTGAACAGCACAGTCGAAGATTGTGCTGTTTTAGATAACTATCGCCCATATAGAAGAGATGAAGATCATGGGATAGCCACTTAGGGACACCAAAGCTTACCCCCTGTATACAGGAGTGACTTTAAATTCTACTCTAGAAGCTGTCGCATGTAGAGTAAGATTTAACAGAACGTACCTGGCCATTAGTTCCATTTACTGTCCCGGTTCCAGTGCACTTGATGATGATGAGTTCACATTACTTTTTAGTCAATTACCCCACACAAAACTAATTCTTGGACACTTAAATGCTCATCATCATCAGTGGGGAAGTATACGTGCAGACTCTCGTGGGAAACAAATGGTAAATTATATCATCAGTTCTAATATCGTTCTTCTGAACGATGGTAGTGGAACTTGTGTAGTTGATCGGACAGGAAACATCTCAGCCATCGACCTATCTTTGTACAATGGCAGTTCACTGTTGCAGTCTCGAGCCAAAAAGTTCCGCCTTACTCTTCGACAATAAAGTAACGAGGTCACTTTATTCATTCTCTGTGATCCTGTGTGGTTCGACAGACGTTAGGTCAAGTGCGAAATCAGGATCTCTTGATGTTGATGGCTCACATGTTTCACAAATTTCATCCTGTTCGTCCTTCGTCCACTGGTGATTCCAGAACGGGAATTCCTTCTCCGTGAGGTGCTAGACACATAGCAGATGGTATATTTGGATAGCTATAGATCCACTTTTTCTTCTCTAGAATACCTTGCCTGACTGGAGGCATCATGCAGAAGAAACAGTCACGGAGTGATCTGTAGGCTCAGCTTTGAAGATTCATTGTACAATCATTGCAACTCATGTCCTACTCCCCATCCTAACAGTTAGAGTACGTACGTTTCCTGATGATCGGAGTTATGACACGCTTTTGTGATGCAGAAGTCACTTCCCCACAAAAATGAGGATATTGAAACTCAACGCATTTACAATGCATCCTTGTTGATGTTTGTCAAATAAATCACTCAACAGTCAGTTACTCGAGTCCCTTTGCACAACCAGAGAATCATATTTCAGTAAGATGAGAGAAAACTAGAACACGGCACTAGAAGAAACACCAAATATTGTGTTGTATTGTATTTGAAAAAAAAATGGTTTGCCCTCTGATGACAATATCTAAGCCAGCTCCAACTCGAATACAGACTTACGGATACGGAACAACTGCATGACAAGAACACAACACGAAAAGAAACGATGGAGTACGAAAAAGACTTTAGAAAACTAGTACAACACGTGTGCACTAGACGACTCCCGAGAAGGAAATGATAAGCAGTGATAATGCAATACCTGGATGCTGATTGCATCATCCAATTTTTGCGGTTAGTGTTGCCAGACTTTGTGTCAAAGTCGCACAACGCCAAAATTAGCGCCAGTCGTACATTTTGTGACCCACCCTGTAACTTCAAAACAAGAGCCATTTAACAAGTCAAGAGTCATATTCGTGTCCAGGGCCAGAAAATTAGTAAAGAGTAGCTACTTTTATTTCTGAAACATTTGTGTTGTTGAACAGAGCTAAGAACTGGGTACACTTCCAAACAGTACACTTCAGAAAAATGGGTAGCTGGCCAAATGACGAGTGGGAAGTTTGGGAAAAGGTCTGATGGGGAGCGAACAGTATTAAGGGGAACGTGGGTACCCTTCCAAGCGAGGGTTGGAAAAGTGTGAAGACATGATAGATGGGGAATAGGCTATGTTGAGGAGGATTTGGCCATACAAAGAGAATGGATAGAGATGGTTAAGATAACATGACGTTAGCTGATGGTACTGCTGCTACAGGCGGCGCCGGGTTAGGACGAGAGTGGACGGCTGCCGCACGGCTTCTTTACATACACAACGCCCCTTTGGTACACTGCCATGCTTTCAACACACACATGACTAACCCCATCGTACACTACCAATCTTTCAGTGCACACAAAACTCACTTTGCGCACACTGTCATGCCTCTGGTGTACAAATGCCATGCCTCCAGTGTACACTGCCATATCCCCTGTGCGCACACACACACACATACCACATCTCCAATGAACATACACTAAACATTAGTTTTCACGCACCATACCTTCAGTGTACACTACCATGATTCCAGTGTAGGTACCTCAGCCCCATAAGTACACCCACCACGATTCAAGTGTAACATCAGGCCCCCATTGTAGGTACACCAGTCGCCAACATAGGTGCCCCACGTCTTCAATGTCGATGCATCCGCCCCAATGTATACACAACACACCTTAAGTGTACATATCGTACGCCTCTAGAGTAGGTATGACAGCCCATAGTGTACTGCCACCATTCACCTAATGTAAGTACACCAGTGTTCAGTGTACACAAGCCTAAGTATAGGCACACCAGCCCACAATGTATGTCCGCCACACCCTAAATGTAAAGACATCAATCTTCAGTGTACTATCCGTAAGTAAATACATGTAACGCCGTTAATAAAAGTACTATCGCTCCAATGTACACATACCACACCCCTAATGTACACACACCACTCCTCAAATGTACACACACGACGCCCCAAATATACATACACTAAGCCCCTTGTGTACAAACATGATGTCCCTAATGTATACAAATCACACACCCGGTTTATATACATAACATCCTTTATGTACATACTCCACTTTCCCAATATACACATACAACTTTCCTAGTCTACACCCACCCACCCCCGTGTAAACTCACCAAGTACTCAGTGTACACAATCCAAGCTTCCAATGAACACACTACACGCCCGTACACCTCAATGTACACACGTCATGCCACTAGTAAAGACACTCCGCTCTTAATTCAAACACACCACGACCCAGTGTGCGCACGCCACGCCCCAGTGTACACAAGCCACGCCCTAATGTAAGCACACCACGCCCCAGTGTACACACACTACATTCCCGGTGTACATATGCTCCACCCCTAAAACACCATGCTTCCAGTGTACATACTCACCAGGCCCACATTTCGTACGCAACTCTCTTATGGTATACATTGCCAAAACTTATTTTAAGATAAACACATACCACATCTATCGATGCACACACACATCGCCAATATGTGTGTACATATATACATATGTGTATATGTGCGCACGTGTCCTAGGGGTACACACGCCACAGCCCTGTACACAAGTTGTGCCCCCACTGTACACGCAATACACCCCCAGTGTACACATATAAAGCTCCAATTGTACAAACCCACTGCCCTTAGTGTACATACGCCACACACTTAATGTAAACACACACACTACACCTTCAGCATAAACACATATCACGCACCCAGTTGACATGTACTACTCCCCAAGCATTAACAAGTCACACGCCTAATGTGCACACACCACATCCCCATTGTAAACTAAACACACAACACGTCCTCCTTGTACACATACTATGCCCCTAGCTTCCACACACTATATACCAGGCTAAACAAAACATAAAAAGTGTACAAATTCAGTACCCTATTGTATACACGTAGATTCCACTCCACCAGTGTTAACACGCCATAGCCCCTATTATCTTCATTCCATGTCCTAGTGTACCCACGCCAGTCCTGTCAGACACATGCCATGCATCATTTTACACCATGCCCTCCACTGTGCACTACGCACTATAATGTGCACCACACTCGGACAATGTACACGACCCCCTTTACAGATTAAAAACTCCGTACCGCTAAATATACAAAGACCAACTTACTGCTGTGCAAAGGTTAAACTTCTCTTACGTACAGTCCATAAAGCGCGTGTCCAAAGAAAAGCAGTCCATAAAGCGAGTGTCCAAAGAAAAACTAAGACCTAATCTGCTACTACTGTACATGTGCCTCCTCTCCCTAGCAAGAGTTCATACACTACAACCTTAGTCTCTTCATCGCTAAGGTACGATCCCTCAGCGTGAAGAACGACCCTTGATTGAGAAGGGTTCCATCCCTCAACTTGACGAACGACCCTTCATCACGAAAGTAAGATCCTTCAGAATGACGAACGAGCCTTGATCACGTGGTTAAGATCATTCAGTATGACGAACGATCCTTGATCACGAAAGTTAGACCCCTCAGAATGACGAACGAGCCTTGATCACTAAAGTACGATCCTTCAGCATGACGAACGGCACCTGATTATGAAGATACGATCTTCAGCATGAATAACGACCCTTGATCACGAAGATACAATCCTTCAGGATGAAGAACGACTCCTTGATCACGAAGATACAATCCTTCAGCATGATGAACAACCCTTGAACACAACGGTACTACTCTTGGATGTGATGGCGTAACCTTTCCTGTGACCTTTAATGATCAGGTCGAAAGTCTGGCCATTATACCCAGAGGTCTTGCTACTGGGCGCAAGGGTTGTAAGTTCGCGCTCAAAGATCGTACCGTTGTGTTTATGGGTTAGATGTACAGGCATCAGTCCCCTGCCACAGTTCACCCCTTACGCCTATGAACACTACGCAACCGTCACAAACTCTTGTGTACACGCAGAATAAAGGGGGAATGGAGGGAATAATAAAACTATAAACAAAATGGTATGAAGATAGCTAGATTAATAGAAAATGATGCTTAGTAGAGGGATCAATACATAGGTCGAGAGGTGATATAAACCAGCCGCCTCCATCACCCGCACACATTACATGGATTAAGCTATAGCCCACAAGACTGCTGACCTCCCACAAGGCTGGTCACACACACAGCTCTCTCTTTCTTTCCCATTATCCACCACATTATCCACCGGCTCTCTTCTTCTCCCTCCCATTTCCCACCACCTCCCTCTCTCTTTCGCTCATTGTCCACCCTCTTTCTCTCTTCCTCCCGTTACCCACTGTTTCTCTCCCTCTCCCATACTTTGCTCGCGACCTTTCTCCCTTTCCCACAGATCGTCCAGGACCTTTCTTACACTAGCAACAGGACCTCTTCTGTATATTACAACAGAGGTCCTACTAGCCCCATTTACGGACAAGACGTACTCCAGTGATTGTTGTGGACTGATCTGGCTCCATTGCATAGACTGGGAGGAAGAAGACGAAGTTATCTCCAAATATTGAAATTCCTTGTCGTATTAGGACAGCCAAGAATGATTCTCATATCTTCATGTCGTATTTTTCTAATGCTTTTATTGGGCACTAGAGCACGTACAGTCTCAGCAAGATCAATAATGAACAAATGTACACAACGAGCATAATTCTAACAATTCTGACTAAAGCCCCCTACAATGATGGTTGAGTCGAGTTACAACCATTATAAATGTTGATAACTTCTAATGCAATAAACCGATGCCTTCTTGGATAATCAATATGCAACCCATTATCCACTCAAAATCTTCTTTTGGGAGGGTATCTGTTAAGGATTTTGGCTTTCTCAGCATAAATGAAAAGCCCTAGCTTTTAACAAACGTCTAATGCATGATTAAGTATACTGAGCGTCTCGTCATACCCTAATGTATTCATCATAATATTTTCAGCATAACTAATTATATTGTGCTCGGAGTTTTTAGGCATGGACTGACGCATTGATAAAGTATATTACCCAATGGAGCACCAACTTCAAACTCTTTGATATCACTTATGTATCCCTGACGCAGATAAGATGTCTTCCTGTCGAACAGGTAGCCATAGATCCAACGGAGGAGTCAACCTCCTAATATCATTTTAGTTCTTGCAAGATCAGGTGTAGATTGGCTATACCAAAACAATTTTGAGATCGAGGAAAGCGGCGTATTTGAATTAGTATGAACGGTTAAGAAGCTGGTAATGCAGTGATATACACTATTTTTGTGCATAAAACCAAATAGGTTGGAAATCTTTAGTTCTGAGTAAAGGACAACTATTGACCATCCTTTCTAAGGTTTTACGTATACAATTTGTCAGAGACATAATTCTAAATGCATTAGGATATTTGGATATTGGTATTCTCTGTCAGATAGAACCCCTGCCACAAAGATCATTTCATATAGTGCAAAAAGGAATTGTCTTGTACGTTGAGTAGGTCTTAAGACTTTCTATCTTCCCCTGGAGACATAGATTTGCCTCTGGCCAGGGTTGCATCAAGTTAAGTTCCGTGAAGAAAGTATTGCAGTCATCATGTTGTTTGTTCATCGTGAACTAAAGTAGTTCAATATCGATGTTCATGTTAGAGACATAGCCTGCTTAGCCTATATCTCAGACGGTGGATTAGCAAAACTGAACATAGTGACTCTAGTGGTAATTAGTTAGTTGCCTCACTGTAGTTGGATTTGATGAGACACGACTGGTTTTCCTTACTTTGATTTTCCCAATGTCTTTTTAATGTCCTCTTAATGACAGTTCATTAATGATTTTTTCCCTATCAGATTACTTGAATTCATTCTTAATTTCTTCATCCATTTGTTGAAACTTATGGTCCTGTTTCTCTATCATCCCACACTTATGGTCTCATTGATTCATCCTTTAAGCTACTGGTGTTTTCTTGTTCTAACGAAGATAAGAAAACAAACAGATATATTACATCTCTTCCATCCAGCTTCAAGATCCAGATACAAGTGTATTAGTCTTGATAATTCATCTTGTGTGATTATATTTTTGCCATGAATTCTTAGTTTAACTGGATTGATTTGTAGTTCAAAAGGAAAGTAATGCGAGTCCTAACATAAAATTTGTGTGTGTGTGTGTGTGTGTGTGTGTGTGTGTGTGTGTGTGTGTGTGTGTGTGTGTGTCTGTGTCTGTGTGTGTGAGTGTGTGTGTGTGTGTGTGTGTGTGTGCATTAAGTTCTTGCATCTGTTCATCTAAAATCTTGTCTTTTTCTGAAAATGATTAAAAAAATCTTTTGCATGTAGAATTCTCTTTTGTGTCTTTCCTGTTCGTGAGCTGAATGGTGATTACTACTATCTTGTTAACGACCCTACTTACCAACAGAAACAGACTGTGCAAGTGCTCTTTAGGGGTAACTAAACAACCGAATTTGCATATTGCAGCTGAATGGAATAGCTGTTTTCGGAATACGAGGAATCCAAATGTCCGGAAATAAAGGCAACTGACCAGATTAAATTTACTGTATGGAACTTGTGCTAGTGGATTGCTTATGGAGCGGAGGCCATGCTGGTCTTTGCCCTTGAAATGCAACATTTGGCAATTTGAGAATAAAGGGTAGGTTTGCTTTTCATCTAGACCTGAAACGAGCTCAGGTATCATAGAAATAATGAAAGATATGAAGAATTTTGAGATTCATGTTACAAAAATAGGTTTAGCAGCAATGGTAACGGAGGAAAAGGTCACACTCGGTCACCACCTGACCTCACGACATGATTAACGAAGGTGATCTTCTCTACCGCCCATCGAGGACTGAACTCAGGTTGAAACACTTAACGTAGGTAATGTACGTAGGTCACTTAACGCAGGTAATGTATGTAGGTCCCTTCTCGCCTCTATATATAACCCAACCTTGATAATGTACAACTAGTTAACTTGAAGACGTCTGGAATGTAT
>JAUUDZ010429906.1:2701-13758 GCA_032361705.1 Panulirus versicolor
ACACCAGGTATAAAAGTCTGACCAGTTCTTGGGTAAGAATGAAATATATGTTTCAAGACAGTCAGTCAGTGTGCAGCAAGACAAAGGTAGTTTTATATGACCTTCTTACTAAAGCATGGGTCATATACACAGAGAAAAAGGATGAGGCCTTAGAATTACCCTTTACACCTAGAGGAAGGCATTAAAAAGATATTTTAGTTGGTGGATGTAGCTTGACATTGATGGCTTTAATGACCCTAGCAATTAATAAGCCCAAAGTCAAAATAATGAACCAACCAGCCTTGCCCATGTATCAGAGATCCATCCCACTTGCTAAAACAGATACAACTGGTTCATCATCTGTAAAGCCACCAGGTCCTCCCATGGGAAAAGAATGGGAAAGAGAAACTCTAACCTTCTTCCATCAAATGAGTTTTCTTCCAATGTCCACTGAATGTACAACTAACAAGGCTGACAACTGTGTGAAGCAGCAAAGAATGTGGTAATATCACAGCAGGGAAATTAGAGGTAATAGCTGTGGAAATGACTACAGATTCATCTTTAAGTAGAAATTTTCATGCCACTCTCTAGGTCATTCTATAGTAAAATTTTTGGGTACATTTAACATGCATGTGGCATTACTGTTCATGAGGTCATTTACCCTGCTGAATAAAAAAGACAGCTTATCTAGAGAACTACAAAATAGGATGGTAAGGGATTGTTCTGACTCAAATATGTACATTTCACATACTCACAGTTGACTTTTTTATTATAAGGGTCACTATTGCTCAAGAGTGAAGGAAGCTTGCTAGTATGACGGGCTACTACTGAAAACTGAACAGGCATGCACCATTTTTCACATTTTTTTTCAAATATTTAACAGACTCAACCATTAATTATACACATGCTAAATAATTCAAGGTATTGCCAGAGGAAAATGTCATTTGTGTGAAGGAAAAGTTTTTCTTCTCTACATTTAAAGTATGAAATCAGTAAAGCTGAAATAAGATGGAATAACCAAATATTATAAAAAAATTCTTAAAATTCAATTTACAGTACCTCAACTACAATCTGTCGATATTCTGGATGTTGGATACGATTTAGCAAAGACTGGACAGTGAGGGCAAAGTTTAATTCACCGTATGACATCTCAGAGATGGTAGGCTGCTGAGGCAAAACTTGATCACATAGGCGAACCCCTTCAGGTGTCTTTGCCAAAATGTGAAATACCTGGAATAAAGAGCTGCATTAAGGTTTTGAAAAATCTCAAAACCGCTGGACATTATTAAAGAGATGAAGATGATATTTTCTTACATCAGCCAGATTTGGCCTACTGACAAACTGAATTTTGATTGTTGATGAGTGTGTTTGCACATAGGTATTCTATCCCTGGGATAGATGAAAAGGAATCTTCTTTATACTGTAAAAGGGGACAGAGAAGTGGAAGCTTGGGGGCTAGAAATTCTCCTCTCCTGCACTACTGCACTATTACTTTCTAAAAGTAGAAACAGAAAGAGAAAAGTCAGGATTTTGCCTTGAAGGTATAGTTTAGGGCACTATCTTGCTAACTGGGACAAGGCAAGCTAGTAAAGAAAAAAATACTTGTAATCATGGTTTAAAAAACATGCATTCATACTTGTGCTCATACATAAATACAAATACTTCTACTTATGAAAAGTACTTGCACTAAAAGTCTGGTATACAAATGTATATACACACCCTATTATCCCAACAAGTTACATTACAGTCCAACATCACTGGTACGGGACACTGAAAGAGCTGTGCAGTTTGAAAAAGCAGAAATCTTTCTTTCCCTGCATTAATGGCTTCACCACTAAAGAAGCAGCTGAATTCATCAACAACAACTTTGCCCACATTTGCAACTGATTCCCCTACCTTGATATGACCAGACTCCCAACCTACCTTCCTACCCTCAACACCCTCTGAGTTGATAAATGGATCTGAAGTCACCAGATGGTTACATTTCTCAAGATAAAGTGCTCTAATACACCAACTGGCTTAAATGTGAGACTCTACACAGAGCTCTCCCTTAATTCCTAAATGCCTCTGCTCCATCATCAATGCTCTTCTCCATCATCCAAAATGCCTCGCTGACTGGAAGATTTCATGTTTCCCCCAAACCAGAGCTACCTGTGTAACACTTGTGTTCAGTTCAGATTTCAGAAATATGACAAATTCCACACAGCCTTTACAGTTTGATAATATGTGAACCTATTCTACCATCCACAGTCTCATTAACTTCTTAGACTTTATCAAGTACAACTCAGAGTGATGCAAGTTCTCTGTGACTTTCACCTTCATTGACTCAAGCTTCTGTTCTTTGAACACACTATAATCATCAACCAGGCCATCAAACTTAGGTTTACAGACTTTCTCAGTGACTGTTATCTGGCTATAAGCTTCTGGGGGTCATACATACCTTCCAGACCCTCACCTGTGGCACACTCTATCATTATACATAATTCCTTAAAAAATGCACCTGCTCCATAGAGGCATGTTTACTCTACCAGTGGTAGTAGCATTAACAACAGCTCTCCTGACTACATTACTCTTCTGAGAAGTAAGCTGCTAGAAGTAATGAAATGTTTTTACCAAGGATGTAAGGCATGTGTATGAATAGTAAGAGAGGAGAGTGATTGGTTTCCAGTGAAGGTCGGTCTGTGGCAGGAGTGTGTGATGTTCCCACAGTTGTTTAATTTGTTTATGGATTGGGTGGTTGGGGAGGTAAATGCAAGAGTTTTGGAGAGAGGAGTAAGTATGCAGTCTGTTGGGGATGAGAGGGCCTAGGAAGTAAGTCAGTTGTTGTTTGCTGATGATACAGCTCTGGTGGCTGATTCGAGTGAGAAACTGCAGAAGTTGGTGATTGAGTTGGGGAACGTGCATGAAAAGAGACAGTTGAAAGTAAGTGTGAATACGGGCAAGGTTATCAGGTTCAGTAGGGTTGAGGGACAAGTTAATTGGGAAGTAAGTTTGAATGGAGAAAAATTGGAGGAAGTGAAGTGCTTTAGATATTTGAGAGTGGACTTAGCAGCAAACAGAACCATGGGAGCAGAGGTGAGTCACAGGGGTGGGGAGGGGGCAAAGGTCTAGGAGCAATAAAGAATGTGTGAAAGGTAAGAACATTATCTCGGAGAGCAAAAATGGGTACGTTTTAAGGAACAGTAGTTCCAACAATATTATATGGTTGCAAGGCTTGGGCTATAGATAGGGTTGTATGGAGGAGGGTGGATGTGTTGGAAATGAAATGTTTGAGGACACTATGTGGTGTGAGGTGGTTTGATCGAGTAAGTAATGAAAGGGTAAGAGAGATGTGTAGAAATAAAAAAAAAAAATGCGGTTTAGAAAGCAGATGAGGGTGTATTGAAATGGTTTGGACATATGGAAAGAATGAGTAAGGAAAGATTGACAAAGAGGATATATGTGTCAGAGGTGGAGGGAGCAAGAGGTGGGAGACCAAATTGGAGGTGGAAGGATGGATTGAAAAAGATTATGAGAAATCGGGGCCTGAACATACAGGAGGGTGAGAGGCGTGCAAGGAATTGAGTGAATTGGAACGATGTGGTATACCGAGGTCGATGGACTAAACCAGGGCATGTGAAACGTCTGAGGTAAACTATGGAAAGGTCTGTGGGGCCTGGATGTGGCTAGAGACCTGTGGTTTCGTTGCATTACACATGCCAGCTAGAGACTGAGTGTAAACGAATGAGGCCTTTTTTTGTGTTTTCCTGACGCTACCTCGCTGTATCATCAACAAACAACAACTGAATCACTTCCCACGTCCTCCAATTCCCTAAAGGCTCTATACTCGCCCCTCTCTCCAAGGCTTTCCCATTTATCTCCCTCCCCAAATCATCCATACACAAACTGAACATCCAATGTGACATCATACATCATTACCGTAGACCAACCTTCACTTGGAGCCATCTACTCTCCTCTCTTCCTACTCGTACACATGCCTAGCACCCTTGATTAAAACTTTTCAGTGCTTCCAGCAGCTTTCCTCCCACACCATTTAATTTAAAGACCCTCCACAAGGCATATCTATCAACCCTCTTATATGCTTTCTACGGATCCAAGTCTTTTTCACATACATCCTTTAAAGTCAACACCTAATCCACATAACCTTCACCATTTCTGAAACCACACGTCCTCGCCAATCTGATGTTCTTTCTTCCCTATCAATCACTATTCTCCCATAAAACTTATCAGGTATATTCAATAAACTTATACCTCTGTAATTTGAACTCTTGTATTCATCCTCCTTGTCTTTATATGATATCACAATACATTTATCTCACTAATCCTCAGGCACCTCACCATGATCCATACATACACTGATAATCGTAACAAACCAATTAACAACAAAGTCATCCTTTCTTAATGAATTCAGCTGCAGTGCCATCTACTCCGGTCGTCTTCCCCCATTTCATCTTTCGTAAGGTTTTCACCCTCTCTTCTCTTTTCACCATACCACTCTCCATGATTCTCTCATTTCGCATACCACCCCACCCAAACATCCTACATCTAGCACCTATCTTCAAACATTCAACAGTTCTTCAAAATACTCACTGCATCTCTGCCTCACTTCGTCACTACCTTTCACCCCTCTCCCCCCCCCCCCCCTCTTTCACTGACGTTCCTATTTCTTCTCTTGTTTTATGCATATTATTAACCCCTTCCAAAACATCGTTTTCTCCTTAAATATTACTGATACTTGCTCACCCTAACTTTCATTCGCCCTCTTTTTGAACGGCTGCACCTTCCCTTTGACCTCCCACCGCTGGGTCTGATACGTCCCTCAGTCATTTGCACTCTCCTGCAGGGTATCGCCAAAGAGGCTCTACTTTCTCTTTCAACAGTAACTTAACTTCTTCATCTCATCACACATACCCTTTCTGATATGTCCATCTCCCACTTGTCGCATGCCAATTGCATCTGTCACACATGCCAGCAATTCCCTAAATACCTCCCATTCCTCACCCACTCCCCTTCCTTCATTTACTCTCACTTTTTGCCACTGTACACTCATTCCTTCCAGGTATTTCTTCGCACAAGGCTCTTTTCCAAGCACACTTACTCTCACCCACGTTGTTTCCTCTTTTACGAAAACCTCTACAAACCTTCACCCTCGCCTCCTCAAGATAGTGATCGGACGCCGCAATCACCTGCCCTTCCCAGCACGTCTACATTCAAAAGTCTTTTTTACACGCCTTTCACTGAACACATAATCCAATAATGTCCGCTATCGTTCTTCCTCCCATACGTGTACTTGAGTATGTTCCTCTTTTTATACAAACACCCAGTCCTTTTTCAGCACAACTCCACAAGCTGTTCACCATTTCCATTCATAATACTGAATACCCCATGCCTCGCAAATTTCATCCTTAATCGCCACATCACTCAACTTCGCATTCAAATTCTCCCTTCCAGTCGCAGTCAGTGATACAACCCAATCGAAGGTGGCATCTCCCTTGACGTGCTATCATACCAACTGCAAACTACGTAAACATATATCCTTCAGAGCGCTTGCCACCAATAATAACGAGGTGATTTATACAGAATCTTTCCTAAAGCCTCTTCAACTTAGGAAATTACAGCACAAATTCGAAAACGAAAAAAACAAGACGAAAAGTTTCTTCAATACATATGTGAATATTGGTTTGTGTTGGGTTCATGACATTCTTGCGAAATGTTTGTCATCTAGTAAGTCAAAAGAATGATGGGCGTCTCAGCATAACAAATTAAATGGAATGTATAAAAGAAAAATAGACAGCGGAAAGGGAGCAAGAGACAAAAAAACGAGACTACTACATCCATCTCATAAATACTGCCGAAGGCTTGTCTGCGTAATAAATATGGATAATACTCCCGAGGATATAAAAAAAAATATATATATACTTTAATCAATACCAGAGATACGGCCAGGTCAACCCTGACTTCCACAAAAAAGGTTGTACTGTTAACTTCTTCAGCCGCTTGAATTGTTGCATGTTCCCCAACCAAGAAATGACATTTTTTCTTACCCTATATTCAAGACGTGCCTCTGTGTGTTTATGGTAAAAAACGAAAAAAATTGGGGTAGAGAGACGAGGGGTAGGACAAAAAGAATGACGGAAATTCTTTTAAATGGAATGTACGTACGTTCTTCAGAGTTCCCTCTAATTCTAGATGGTTCAATCTGAAACGATTTATTTCTGGACTCGTAAGAGCGAAACGACGAAAATTTACAAGTAGAAGCAATTATCACATTATACGGAGCCTTTAAGTGGCCATTTCCAGTCCAATGGGGAGTGGCCAATTTTTCCATCATAGCTTTTAAATCTTGCATTTTCTCTCCTAATGGAACGCAAATTATGACTGAAAACTCTGTTTTAGAAGGGGGCATTGTATGTCCCGTGGCCTGTGTCAAGAATGAGGTCATCTTGTGATTCCTTTTTTTCACCAACCAGGAAGCCAAGATGGTCCACCTCCCATTGTTGGTAATGGAGTTAGGCTATTTCACCAGCGTTTGTAGAAAAATGGCAGAACTATGTCGACTACCAAGTGTGGTAAGGATGGCAAAAATGTTTCTAACAGCTAGGCTATGACGAATACATTCGTGGAGAAACGACTTATTCCTGTAACCTTAGGGTTCTTGTGCAATGGTGACAGTATGTGTGGGGGAGACAGCAAGACGAGGATGGTTGTTACAACTGTCTATGAGGACTCTGATATGCCATGGGTATTATGCAATTTGACTGCTTGTGTGGGAAATTCCCACTATCTTGTTCCGTAAGACAGTAGCAATCTAAAGATCATTATCGAAGGTGACTGCGAGAGCAGTACGAGGTATTCTTACCAGCGTTTCACAATGCAGTTCATTTCTAAAGAATCACGTCATGAAACGACTTCTATTACATATTAAAGCCCAATCTACAAATGTTGTACCAAACGTTAATTTCATCTTCCATAGTTCAGCTATAATATGGACTTATAGCAGCCCACTGTTAAAACCTTTTATATGTAAATGAACAGGAATGCATACAAAGTAGAAGAAAAAGCTTATTCTTTTTTTTCTTGCAGAATCATCCTTCATACAACCGGAGCACAATTATTTCTCATCTAACAAAAGCCTTCGAGGTGCGTCATTATTAAAGCAAGACAGGTCGTCTCTCGAGATGCCACGGCCCACTCTAAACCGTCCTTTTTAATTCATGTGGTCTTTACGAAAGTAACTCCACCACCTTGGTGCTAGTGGGCTAAGTGCCAATGAGGTGGGATGCCTGAGACCAGGGTTGCCAGGATGCCCGACCCACTTTCCGTCTATACAAAGAGGGACAGAATACTAGCCCCTGTGCATCCTCATCGTACACTGTGCTTCGCTGTCTCTCCCGACACTACAACTTTGTGTCACATTCTAATTAATTTTTTTTTCGTTGGGGTAGGGGTGGGGGGGGGAGTGAAGGAAGTGTTTTCCCGTTAAAAATACTAGGAATACCTTAGTGTTCCTATAACTGATCCTACACAATATTGCCTTCGTGGGATAAGATCTAACTTATGACATACTTCGTTAGTAAACAATGTAGCTTCACACCCTTCGAATGGCATGGTCGAATGCTATATAAACTCCACACATAGAGGTGAAGTTAACAGATTGAAACATGGTGTTAAGACACTACTCAAGTAATTAGATGATTTGGAACAGGTAGATACTGGCTGGCAAGCGTCGCTGGTGACTGACTTTCAGGGTGAGGAGTGACGATGGTCAGGTCGTTGATGGTGTAGGAAGGGCAGACAGGGAGACCTTCTGTGGGGGTTAGGATGGTAACTATTGATCGCTGCCTCCTGGACCCCGCGTCAGTTTCCCAGTGACGTGCGTCGACGCACAAACCACCACCACCACGGAACAACGAGGGCCCTGCTTCATGGTGAGGCAAGCAGCAAGATGGAGCAGAAAATAACTAACAAAATGGACAAGAGACCGACACAAAAGGGGAGAGGAAAGGATTGTTGGTAACCAGGTAAAACGTATAGGCAAAGACGGTGAAGCTTGGGGATATGTGGAAGGTTATGCAATGTTGACAGCATGTGTGGGAAACAGAGCAAGGCTAGGATGGTTATGGCAACTGTCTGTGCACTCAGAAAAATGGGCGAATGTAAAGTCTGCAGGGTACGGATGCTATCACAAATATACAAAGAAAGAAAATGCCTATGTTGGTTATATATAGAGGGAAAAAAATTAAAAACAAATTCTAAACTTACACAAAGAAGTGACGATGTCAGTTCATGTACGGCTGCGTAGTGCGCCTGGCGGCCATCCAGGGAGATGGGGCTAGAGAGGTAGGGGGAGGGTGGCTACATGAGAGGCAAGCCTCCCCCTCTACCAACGACTCGACCCAACACAAGAAGGAAAGATGGGAGTTCGGATACGGTAACTCTGGTAACCTAATGACTACAGTGACCCAACTTCAGAAAAGACACTGAAAGCGTCATTTGTGAAATTTGAGCAGAGACATTTGTAATTATCAATCACTTTACTTAATATCAATAATCAATGATGCTTTTTTTTCATCTTTGGTCATATTATTAAGGATACGTTGACCAGTTCCTCCTCAAGGACGAACAATGGATACTTTCCTCCCAAAGTTAGTTACTGGCTTTGAGTCCAAGTCGTTGGTCATGGCGTCCTCTCATCTGTGTTTACCCTCACCAGCTGTACTGTAGATCCTCACAGTGGGCAAGTCTCCCTCTCATCTACCCCACAACCAAGTCCTCCCAGGCTAACATATTCCAAACTCCCTCACACACACAGTTCTCTTGAGAAAGATACCTCAAGCATCGTTGCTCATGCCGCTCCCACCCTGAGAAGGAGCGAGTCTGCAGGGCCCCAGGAAATAGACTCCGGGTCCTCCACCATTCGCTGGTGAGAGTGGCTCTCAACAAGCGACATCCGTTATAACTTTATGGGTCATAATTAAATGAATAAATAAATAAAAAGTACATATGCTCTTCATCACTCTTTCAGGGATGACCTTGTTACACATGATCAGGCCTTGTTACAGATGATCAGGCCTCATTGCATATGATCAGCCCTTGTTACAGATGATCAGTCCTCGTTCAAGACGATCACTTCCATATGAAGGCACATCCTCCTCGCTACTACTCCTAGCACTACGAAGAAAAAATATATTCGGTGGAATTAAAATAACACCAGATAAAGTGTCGTAACTCTCACATCGTAGCTCAAACAAGTTCCATAATACGATAAACATCCCTGAAACAACTGAGTATATTTCCCAAACTCAGGTGCCGTTCTAGCAAATTTTGGATCGAGAATACTGAAAGCGACCAAGGGGGTTCAAACTCTTGTGATGAGAGGGAGTTCTTTCAGTGAATGTCTTCTTGGTGCTGTGTGTACAGGATGAAAGACCACATCACCTTCAACCCGCCTCACCTGAGTTACTGTGGTGTGTGTGTGTGTGTGTGTGTTTGCTTGTAATTACCTACTTGTGCAATACGAGGAGCGGGAACTATACTCGTGAGGCCTCCAATCTCTACCTTAATTAGAATGCACCTTTTTTCAAATCTTTAAACTCTCTTTTCAATCATTTCTTTAACTGATTTGCTCCAGTTTTTCGCAATTTTTACTGTAAAAATATTTCTTGGCTTTCTTTTCTCTCTAAGATATTCATTGTTCAGTTTCTTGTTAAGCTCACTAGTCATTCCAAGCTCCTTCAAAAAGCATGTCAGCATCTGGGAAATCGATTTAGAATCTTGAAGAATGAGATCATTCCTACCTTCTTCTTTCATTCCTCTAGCAAGTACATGCCTCCTAACATCCCGTAACTTAGCACCTCTTCCTATAACTCGGCATCTCTTCCTGTAACTCGGCTCCCAGCTCTTGAGGGTGTCTTTCTTCTACTCACCCTCCCCCGGTAGACTCTCACTGGGACCTATAATTCTTCTTACCAGTGTTGGTGACCAAACTTCCAATGCCTAACTCAACTTCGGGTCTAAGATAGAATGTAAATATTTTCTGAACATTCCCTTAATCAAGCACCTGAATAAGCAAAGTCTGATCTTCGCCAGGAGATAAATTTACGTCCTCGCCGAGTCAACTCATATGGTGAGTTTTGGCAATCGGCTGAGCACTAAAACAAACACAGATTGTTGCTATCTGTTTCCAACAAGATGGTAATCGTGGCTAGGTCTTCCTTTCATTGTGTTCCACCTCCACTCTGCTTCAAAATGGTAGTTCGTACGTTCCATCCATCTCGATTTGCTCAAGTTCCTCTGAACTCTCTCTTGTTTTACTTCTGTTCGTTTTGTTGGTATCCATACGACACAACATGTATATGAATTACACATTTTCATTAACAGTTTTCCGTCTCTTGTTGTGAAAGTTCTCATTATCTTGCCAGTCATCACAAGGCTCGATAGTGCAATGTTCTCAATGCGCTCGGTTGAACTGCAGTTCTTCATCTGTGATAACTCTTTCATGTTTGATGAACATTCTCACACTCCATCACCTTCCCTACTGGGCCTGTATGTTGCGTCATTAATGCTTTATTATCAGTCGCTCCACGACTTATTTTGCTCATGTCTTCGTGAAATTCCACCAGGTTCACGTCTCCCCATTTGTAGACTGTATGTAAGGTCTTTTTATTTTCAATCAGCTTCCGACTTTCTCTTCTCTGTCGATGTCTGATGTTCTGATAAAAAAGAAGTGAGGCTAACACAGTTCCATGCGGTACCCCGGATGAGACACAACACCGTTCCTTGTGGTACCCCTGATAAGACACAACACCGTTGCTTGTGGTACCCCTGATATGATGAGTGGATATAAACACCGTTCCTTGTTTTACCCCAGACAGGACATCATCATCAGCTACTAACTTTCTGTTAATTAAAGACTCCAGTCCATCTTCGTATCTTGTCCTTGTTTCACCCAAAATTCTTTAGGAAGATTCTTTTGTTTACTTTGTCGGTTGTCTCAACAAAATCGAAGGAAAAAGTGTCCATTCTCTTTCCTCTGCATGAAACTTTCGGACGTTATTGTAATGAACTAATCATGAGAG
>JAUUDZ010429917.1:0-13758 GCA_032361705.1 Panulirus versicolor
GTAACAGTTCTAGATCATTAGATTTACTGCCTGGTTATAGCGAGTAAAGCTCATTAAATTTAATGCCTTTTAACAGACCAAGTCATAACTGCCTTAAAATAGGAAAATGTCATTAGATTTCCTGGTTATAACAAGATCAATTGATTTACTCCCTTTTAACAGGTCAAGATTATTAAACATAATTCCTTATAAGAGGTTAAGATCATTAGATTATCTGCCTTGTAATAAGTCAAGATCATTAGATTTACTGCCTTATAACAAGTCAATACAATTTTACTGCCTTATAAAAAGCCTTATAACAGGTCATCATATAACAGGTCAAAAAGTTAGATTTACATAATAGGCCTTCTAACAAGCCAAATTCATTAGATCTGCCTTACAACAGGTCAAGGTCATTAGACATACTGCCTTATAATAGGTCAAAATCAATAGATTTACTGCCTTATGACGGTTCATTAGATTTACTGCCATATAACTCATTAAATCTACTTCCTTATAACAGGTAAAGATCAATAGATTTACTGCTTTACTGCTTTATTGCCTTCTAACAGGTGAAGATCATTAGATTTATTACCTTATATCATTGAATATTGACTTATCTAAATGACTATATGTCAAAATCATTTCAACAGGTGAAGATTATTATAACTACTGCCTTATAGCAGGTCAAGAGCATTAGATTTCCTTTCTTATAACAGGTCAAAACCAAAAGATTTACTGACTTGTAACAGGTTAAATTCATTGGATTTAATGCTATATAACAGGTCAAGATCATTAGATTTACTGCCTTATAACAGGTCAAGATTATTAGATTATCTGCTTTATAACAAGTCAAGATCATTCGATATACTACCTTATGACAGTTCGTCATTAGATTTACTCGATCATTAGATTTACTGCCATATAACTCAAGGTCATTAAATCTACTTCCTGCCTTATAACAGGTCAACGTCATTAGATATATTGCCTTCTAACAGGTGAAGATCATTAGATTTAGTGCCTAATCACCATGATTATATTTACCGCCTTATAAAAGGAAAAGGTCATTAGATTAACTGCCTTATAAAAAGTTAAAATCATTAAATTAAATGCCTTATAAAAGATCATAAAATCTTATAGCAGGTCAAGATCATTAGATTTACTGCCTTATAAAAAAATCACGATCATTAGATTCACTATCATTAAATCATTAAATTTGCCACCTTGTACCAGATCAAGATCATTATAACACGTCACGATCAGTAGAGTTATTGCCTTATAACGGGTCAAGACTATGAGATTTACTGCCTTGTAAGAGGTCAAGATCTTTAGATTTACTGTCTTATAAAGTCAGTATCATTAAATCTACTTTCTTGTATTTGGTGAAGAACTTTAGATTTCCTGCCTTATCATTGTGCCTAGATCATTAGATTTACTGATTTGTAAAACGTGGATTTACTGCTTTATAACACGCCAATGTCATTAGATTTACTGCCTTGTGACAGGTCGTTATGATAGGTTAAGATCATTAGATTAACTTCCATATACCTAAAGATCATTTACTGCCTTATAAAAAATCAAGATCATTAGATTTAATTCCTTATAACAGATTGAGATTATAAGATCTTTAGATTTACTGTCATTAGATTTACTGTCTTGTAACAGTTCAAGATCATTAGATTTTCTGCCTTATTATAAGAGGTTAACATTATTAGATTTACTATCTTATAACATGTCAATATCATTAAATTTACTTTCTTGTAACAGGTGAAGATTATTTGATCTACTGCCTTAAACAGGTCAAGATTAATCGATGTTTTCCCATATAACAGGGCAAGGTTACATTTAGTACCTTTTAACAGGTCAAGATCATTAGATTATCCTCTTTATAATATATCAAGATCATTATCAAAAGTCTAGTTCATTAGATTTACTGTTCTATGAAAGCTCATCATTTAATAGATTAACTGCCTTAGATTTACTACCTTATAACAATTCAAGATGTTTAAATTTACTGCCTTATAACAGGTCAAGATCATTAGATTTACTACCTTAAAACAGGTCAAGAGTATTAGATTTCCTTTCTTATAACTAGTCAAAATCAAAAGATTTACTGACTTGTTGTTACAGGTCCAATTCATTGGGTTTGCTACTTTATAACAGGTTTAAGATCATTAGATTTACTACTTTAAAAAAGTTAAGATCATTAGATTTACTGCCTTATAACAGGTCAAGATCAGATTTACTGCCTTAAAACAGGTCAAGGGCATTAGATTTCCTTTCTTATAATTGGGTCCAGATTACAGATTTAAGATCATTAGATCTTAAAAAAATCAAGATCATTAGATTTACTGCTTTATAAAAGGTCTTATAGGAGGTCAGGATCAAAAGATTTACTGCTATACAACAGGTCAAATTAATTAGATTTACTACCTTATAAAATTCAATGTGGCCTTCCAACAGGCCAGGGTTATTAGATCTGCCTTACAACAGGTAAAGATCACCAGATTTACTGGCTTATAAGAGGTCATTAGATTTACTATCTTATATCGGGTGAAGATTATTAGATTTGCTGCGTTGGAACAGGTCAAGATCATTAGATTTACTGCCTTATAACAGGTCAAGATCATGAGATTTACTGCCTTGATGAAGATCATCAGATTTACTGTTATAACAAGTCATTAGATTTACTGCCTTATAACAAGTCAACATCATTAGATTTACTACCTTATAACAAGTAAAAAATCATTAGAACCATTAGAATAACAAGTCTAAATCTAATATTAGATCATTGGATTTAATGCCTTGTTACAGATCAAATTCGTTAGATTTGCTACTATATAACGATTGAAGATCACTAATGATCACTAAAGCTCACTGCCTTATAAAAATTCAGGAATATTAGATATACAGCCTTATAATAGGTCAATATCTTTAGATTTAATGCCTTATAACAAGTCTAGATCATTATAACAGGTAAAGCCTTTTTTACTGCCTTATAAAAAATCAAGATCATTAGATTAACTATCTTTAGATTTACATCCTTGTAAGAGGTCAAGATCATTAGATTTACTTGATCGTAACAGGTCATCATTAAATTTACCACCTTGTAACAGGTCAAGACCATTAGATTTACTGCCATATACGAAGTCAAATTTTTAGATTTTATTGTAATAGGTGAAGATCTTTAGATTTACTGCCTTCTCACAAGCCTTCTTTCAAGTCAATATCATTAGGTTTACTGCTTTATAACAGACCAAGGTCATTAGATTTACTGCCTTGTGACAGGTCGTCATTAGATTCACTCCCTTATAATAGGTCAAGATTAACTACCATATAACTAAAGATCATAGGATGTACAGCTTTATAACTGTTCAAGATTATTAGACATACTGCCTTATAACAGGTCAAGATCATTACATTCACTGCCTTAAAGCAAATCACTATCATTAGATCTACTTCCTTGTAGGAGGTCAACATCATTAGATTTAGTGCATTTTAACAGGTCAAAATTATCAGATTTAATGCCTTACAACAAAATATTAAATCAATAGATCTACTGCCGATAACAGGTTAAGATGTACTTCCTTATAGCAGGGCAAGGTCAGTACATTTACTGCCTTTTAAAATGTCAAGATCATTAGAATTACTACTTTATAAAAGGTTAGGATCATTAGATTTACCGCCTTGTAACAGGTCATAATCATTAGATTAATTACCTTAAAAGAAGAAAATGTCATTAGATTTCTTCGTTATGACAAGCCAAGATTATTACATTTACTGCCCTGTAACAACAGGGTAGTTTTACTGCCTTTTAACAGGTGAAGATCATTAGATCAATAGATGTTTTGCCATATAACATGGCAAGGTCATTACATTTAGTGCCTTATAACAAACAAGTCAAGATCATATGATAATCATTAGATTATCATAAGATTTACTGCCTTATAACAGGTCAAGAACATTAGATTTACTGCCTTATAACAGGTCAAGAGCATTAGATTTCCTTTCGCATAACAGATCAAAATCAAAAGATTTACTGACTTAATAGGTTGAATTCATTGGATTTCTACTATATAACAGGTCAAGATCATTTGATTTACTACCTTAGAAAAAGTAAAGATGATTAGATTTACTGCTTTATAAAAGGTCTTAGGCCAGGATCAAATGATTTACTGCTATATAACAGGTCAATATCATTAGATTTACTGCCTTTACTGTCAAGAGCATTAGATTTGCTGTCTTATAACGGGTGAAGATCATTAGATTTACTGTTTCCTAATAGGTCAAGATCATTAGATTTACTGAATTTACTGCTTTGATCAAGATCATTAGATATATTGTTTTATAACAGATCAAGTCTACATCACTAGAATTATTGTTTTATATAATATCAAGATCATTAAATTTACTGCCTTATAGCAAGTCAACATCTAAAGTCAAGTCAAGATCGTTAGATTTACTGCCTTATAACAGGTAAGGGTCACTAGATTATCTCAAGATCATTAGATATACTGCTATATGATATATAGCCATTAGATTTATTTCCTTATTTACTACCATATAACTAAAGATCATTAGATCTACTTCCTTATATTAGGTCAAGATCAATAGATGTACGGCTTTATAGCAAGCCAAGGTCATTAGATTTATTGCCTTCTAACAGGTGAAGGTTATTAGATTTATTGCCTTATAAGAGGTCATCATTGGATTCGATTTACCTCCCTACAATAAGTCAAGATCGTTAGATTAACTGCATTTTAAAAAGTAAAGATCATTAAATTTAATGCCTTATAACAGATCAAGATTTACTGATTTATAACAAGAAAAGATCATTAGATATACTTGATATAAGCAAGTCAAAAACATTGGATTTATTGCCTGATAAAAAATTAAGATCATTAGATTTAATTCCTTACAACAGATCAAGATCATTAAATTTAATGCCATATTACTGGGCAAGATCAATAGATTCACTGCCTTAAAACAAGTCACTATCATTAAATCTACTTCGTCGTTGTAACAGGGCAAGATTATCAAATTGCCCGCCTTGTAACGAGTTACGATAATTTGATTTTCTGCCTTATAATCAGTCAAGCTCATGAAATTTACTGCATTTGAACATGGTCAAGATTTAATTCCTTAGATCAATAGATCTACTGCCTTATAACAGGGCAAGGTCACTAGGTTTACTAACTTATAACTTATAACTAGATCATTGTAACATATAATGATCATCATTAGATTAACTGCCTAAAACAGGAAAATGTCATACTACATTTACTGACTTGTAACAACAGTTTTACTATCTTTTAACAGGTGATTAATAGATTTATAGCCTTAAAACTGGTCAAGATCAATCGATGTTTTGCCATGTAACAGGGCAAGGTCATTACATTTAGTGCCTTTTAACAGGTCGAGATCATTACATTTAGTGCCTTTTAACTGGTCGAGATCATTACATTTAGCGCCTTTTAACAGGTCGAGATCATATACTGCTTTATAACAAACAGGACAAGATCATTAGATTTATTTTCATAAAAGAGGTCCATTAGATTTAATGCCTTATAACAGGTTAAGAGCATTAAATTTCCTTTCTTATGACAGGTCAAAATCAAATTCATTGGATATACTGCTTAAAAAGGTCAAGATCATTAGATTTACTGTTTTGTAAAAGGTCAGAATCAAAAGATTTACTGCCTTGTAATTGGTCAAATTCATTAGATTTACTGCTATATTACAGGTCAAATCATTAGATTTACTAACTTATAGAAGGTCAAGATCATTAGATTTAATGCCTTAGAGAAGATGAAGATCTTTAGAGGTGCAACTTATAACTGGTCATTTACTGCCTTGTAGTAAGTCAAGATCATTAGATTTACTGCCTTATAACAGGTCAAGATCATGAGATTTATTGCCTTGATCAAGATCATTAGATTTACTGTGTTGTAACAAGTCAACAGGTCAACATCATTAGATTTACTGTGTTGTAACAATTCAACAGGTCTAGATCATTAGATTTACTGTTTTATATAAATTCAAGATCATTACATTTAGTACTTTAAAACAAGTAACAGGTCAAGATTATTTGAACCACTGCCTTATCAGGAGTCTAAATCATTAGATTTGTTATATCATTGGATATAACAAGATATAACAAGACAAGATCACTAGATTTACTGCCTTGTTACAGGTTAAATTCATTAGGTTTACTGCTATATAACAGGTGAAGATCACTAACGACCACTACTGCTATATAACAAAATCAAGAATATTAGATATACAGCTTTATATCAAGATCAGTAGATTTACTGCCTTGTAACAGGTCTAGATCAGTATATTTACTGCTTTATAACATGTAAAACCTGGTTATAACAGGTAAAGATCATTAGATTTAATGTCTTCTAACAGACCAAGTCATTAGATCTACTACCTTACAATAGGTCAAGATCATTAGACATAATGCATCATAACAGGTCAAGATCATTAGATTATCTTCCTTGTAACAAGTCAAGATCATTTAATATCTTAAAATTTACTGCCTTATCACAAGTCTAGTTTATTAGATTTACTGTTATATAAAAGGTCATGATCACGATTTTCTGCTATATAACATGGCAAGATCATTAGATTTAGTTGCCTTATAAGAAACCTTATAACCGGTCAAAATCATTAGATTTACTGCCTTAAAACAAATCAGTATCATTAGATCTACTGCCTTGTAAGGGGTCAAGATCATTAGATCATTAAATTTACTGCCTTGTAGGGATCATTAGATTTACTGCCTTATAATAAGCAAAGATCATAGCAAGTCAATCAATAGGTCTACTGCCTTATAACAGGGCAAGTTTATTACATTTACTAACTGGTCAAGATCACTAGATTTACTACCAAGATCATTAGATTTACCGCCTTGTAATAGGTCATGCTCATTAGATTAACTGCCTGAAAACAGGAAATTGTCATTACATTTCCTGGTCATAATAAGCCAAGATTTACTGCCTTGTAACAGCAGGGCATTAGTTTTACTGCCTTTTAACAGGTGAAGATTATTAGATTTACTGCCATAAAACAACTCAACAGGTCAAGATCATTAGACTTACTCCCTTATGAAAACATCATTAGATTTACTAGCCTTATAATAGGTCAAGATCATTAGAACCACCTTATCACAAGTCTAGATCATTAGATTTACTGCATTATAAAAGGTTGACATCATTAAATATATCTGCCTATAACAAAGTTGAATTCATTAGATTTACTGCTATATAACAAGTGAAGATCACTAATAACCACTAGTGCCTTACAGCAGGTCAAAATCTATTTACCTTATTTAGGCTCAACATCATTTGATTTACTGTAATGTAACAGGTCTAGATCATTAGATTTACTGCCTTTTCAGGAAAAGATCATTAGATTATCTTCCTTGTAACAAGTCATTAGATTTACTGCCTTATAACATGTCAAGATCATTAGATTTACTACCTTATAAAAACTCAAGATTATTAGATTTACTGCCTTATAACACGCCTTATGTTAAGTCTAGATCTAGATTTACTGCTTTGTAACAGGTCAAGATCACTAGATTTAATGCTTTATAACAAGTCAAGATAATTAGATTTATTGCCAGGTCAAATTCGTTACATTTATTGCTATATAATATAACATGGTCACCAGATTTACTGCCTTATAACAGGTCAAGATCATTAAACAATATTTACCAGCTTGTAATAGGTCAAGATCATTAGATTTTCTGCCTTATAACAGGTCACGATCAGTAGAGTTACTGCCATGATATTTACTGCCGTAAATATCATTAGATTCACCGCCTTGTAACGGGTCAATGTCATTAGCCTTGTCATGATCATTAGCTTAACTGCCTTAAAACATGAAAAAGTCATTTGTAACAGCAGGGCATTAGTTTTACTGCCTTTTAACAGGTGAAGATCATTAGATTTACTGCCATAAAACAACTCAACAGGTCAAGATCAATCGGTTTTGCCATATAACAGGTCTATATTTACTGCCTTACAATAGCTAGGTCAAGATTATTAGATTTACTGCCTTATAACAGGTCAAGAGCATTAGATTTGCTTTCTTATGACAGGTCAAAATCAAAAGATTTATCGATTTGTAAGACGTCAAATTCATTGGATTTATTGCTATATAACAGGTCAAAAGCATTAGATTTGCTGTTTTATAAGAGGTCAAGATCATTTACTTCCTTAACAGGTCAAGAGCATTAGATTTGCTGTCTTATAACAGGTCAAAATCAAAAGATTTACTGCCTTGTAACAGGTAGAATTTATTAGATTTACTGCTATATAAATCTTTACTACCTTATAACAATTAAAGATTATTAGATGTACTGCCTTATAACTGCTCAAGATCATTAAATTTACTGGCTTAGAACAGGTCAAGATCATTACATTTACTGACATAACAAGTTAATATTATTAGATCTACTGCCTTGGAATAGGTCAAATTCATTAGATTTACTGCGATATAACAGGCCAAGATCATCATATTTACTGCCTTAAAAAAAAATTAAAGATCATTAGATATACTCGCTTATGACAAGTCAAGATTTACTTCCTTAAACAGGTTCAAAATCACTAGATTTACTTCCTTATGAAAGGTCAGGATTTTAGTGTCATAACAATTCAATGTCATTAGATTTACTGCCTTGTAAGAGATCAAGATCGTTAGATTTACTGCCTTATCACAATTCTAGATCATTAGATTTACTGCTTTATAAAAAGTCCATTAGATTTACTACCTTATAACACGTCAAGATCATTAGAATTACTGCCTGATAACAACAAGCTAAAAGTGTAATCCTTCCTCCGAATCTATACGCGAAATAAAAGGCATATAAACATTGCCCTGAATAGTCTGACTTACCGAAAAGACGAGTTGATTCTACAACATCAGAATAGACAGACTTGAAATACAGAGCAGAACACATCCGTCTTCGGAGACGACACATACATGTGGCGGCCCTAATATTTGTTCTATTTCTTTGTTGCATAAATGTTATCTTTGGCTTTAGCAATGGAAAACAATATAAGCTTGACATTTTGTTAATGACAAGTTTCTTTATGCTTCAAGGACTATATATCTTCTATTTTCGTCATGCTGGTAATTTATCGTGATTAACAATTAACTTCATTTCTAAATGATGTGATAAAAGGAAACAAATGATCGTGTGATATTTATTTGGCGAAATTCATTATTGATAAATATGTATCAAGAAATTTTGTTTTCATTTTATAGGAGACAGTCTGACGAACATAACATGCATATGGCAGCACAAGTAGTCATATATCTACCATGTCTTTAAAGAATGTAAAAAGGATGTAAAATAATGAACAAGTCTTGAAAATCTTTTAAAACATATGAAAACAAGCAATAATATGAAGGAAGAGAAAACACTTACTAATAGTATCTAAAAAATTGCCAAAATTGATATTGAAGCAATACCACATACAATTTATGATTTTAAATTGTAAGAAAACACATCTTTTTAACACTGCATCAGAACAGCATCAAAGTTCATTCCTTGCCGGTGTGTTCCTTTTCTCGTGCAAAATTTGCCTGTTTCCCAGCGGAGAGACGTTTTATGCCCTTCACGTTCTCTCTACCTTTTATGTTCTTTCTGAAACCATGTTTACAAAGAATGGACACTCATTTGCCTAAATTGAAAATTTCAATTTCAATCATCAATCAGTTACATAATGTACAATGAAATTGTACATAATTAAAAATGTTTACACTGATGCAGGTATTTCATTCTCAGGCATCATTCATGTTTAAGTGCTGTCAGCACTGTAATAACGTTTATGACTTGTTACACGTTTCATGATGAACTATCATAAGCTGTAACCTGAGGGAATAGTAATATACTTCCAAGTCTCTGTCTACCGAGTTCAATGGTTCTATACGTTTTCTGGTTGTTGTCTTTATACTAGGTATATCTAACAAAAAATATGCTGAGTAATGGCAGTCCGGTCATTTTTATGACTTCCACTACCATATTCATTGATAATGAAAATTTGTCTTCTGAAATTACCTTACAATGAAATAATTGAGTAACAAGCTAACTACCATTGCCTTGCCTTACGCAGTCACTGCGCAAGGCTACGTCCGCTAGAGAGTTGTGGGGTCTTGACTAACTTGGCGTCTATCATAATGTTTAACCTGTGCATACAGACAAATAATAAAAATATCATTAAATTTAAAGAAACACTTCCATTTGAATGAAAAACACTCCTACATAGTTAGTAAACAATAAACTTTTAAGGCCACCAGAAACAGCATTTGACATATTTAACACATAAACATACACCAAAATTAATTATATATGAATAATCCAAAATTAAACGAAAGCTGAAAGAAGAGTTTATTCTGGCAATCAAGTGTAATCCTTCCTCCGAATCTATACCGGAAATAAAAGCTAAAGAAAACCCACATTTCTGTGAATAGTCTGACTTACCGAGAAGACAAGTAAATTCTACATCATGAGACAGAGCGTAAGAGCACATCCGTTTTCGGACGCGACACATACAAGCTTAATCTAAATGGCGGCCCTGCTCAAGAGAAACAAATACAAAGAAACGTAATTAAAACAATTTGTGATGCCTGAAGTAACGTCATCTGGAAGGGCGATTCAAAACTATTCGAAATCAGGAAATATTTTATCCATCAAAGAAAAGATACTTTAAGATAATACCTAGATATTCAAATATGCCAAATAGAGTCCTTTGTTCTTTTTTTTTGGTATAAATGTTATCTTTTGCTTTAGCATTGGAAAACAATATAAAACGACATTTTTTTAAATGACAGAAGCTTCTTCATGGTTCAAGTACCGTATATCTTTTTTATTCTCGTTATGCTTTTAATTTTATCGAATTTAGATTTTCCTAATACTCTTCCTTTTCACTTCATTTCTAAATAATGTGATAAATTGAAATAAATCAACGTGTGATATTTGTTAGGCGCAATACATGTATATCAAGACATTTTGTTTCATTTTGTAGGAGACAGTCTGACAAACACGCACATTAACATTCACATGCAAGCACAAGTAGTCATATATCAATCATGTTTTTAAAGAATCTTTTAATCTTTTAAAACTTCAAGAGTATTTCTATGTCATACTCGTTGCCAATGAAAACAAGCAATAATAAAAAACAGAAGACACCTATTTCTAATATTGATATTGAAACAATGCCACATGCCATTTATGATTTTACATTGTAAAAAAAACATTTTTAATACTGCATCAGACAAGAATCAAAGTCTCATTTTGGCGTTCATAGGAACGAACCGGCTAGGAAGCCGGTGTACCCAACGTGAAGAGCATAACTTCACGTTGCCTCTACCGCTCATTTTCTCTCTGCCAACTATGAAAGAAATCCATGTTTACAAGGAATTTGAAAATTTCATTTTCAATTATCAATCATTTACAAAATGTTCAAATGAATTATACATAATTGACAATGTTTCCATTTACAACGCATTTGTTCCCTACTTACGTCCGCCCATATATATATTTATTGATAATGAAAATTTAAATCTTTTGAAATTACTTTACGAGGAGATAATTGCGCCGTGTAACTGTGCATGTAGTTGTGGCTACCTCCGCTGGGGAGCAGTGGTGGCTTGACTAACTTGGCGTCTATCGGAAGAGACAGAGCGTAAGAACACATCCGTCTTCGGAGACGACACATACAAGACTAAATACAAATGGCGGCCCTGCTCAAGAGAAACAAATACAAAGAAACGTAATTAAAAAAATTTGTGATGCCTAGAGTATCGCCATCTGGAATGGCGATTTAAAACTTAGAAAACGGGAAATATCTTATCTATCAAAGAAAACTATCTGAAACATAGCCGGTGTGTTCCTTTTCTCGTGCAAAACTCGCCTGTTTCCCAGAGGAGAGACGTTTTATGCCCTTCACGTTGCCTCTATCGCTCATGTTCTCTCTGACAACTATAAAAGAAAACTCATTTGCCTAAATTGAAAATTTGTTTCAATTATACAATTCAATCATTCTTGCCATATTCACGTAAAACAAAAAACGTCTCAAATTTGCTAAATCTTCAATATAGAAAAATTAAGTGAACTGTAATAATGTATATGACCTGTCCATGACTAACAATTATAAGCTGTAAAATGAGTGAATATTAATATACTTCCAAGTCTGTCTACCGATTTCAATAATTCTCTATTATTTCTGGTTGTGGTCTTTACACTAAGTTATTTATCAAGTATATCCAGCAATGACGAGGATACATCAACTGCCGATGCAGTCTGGTCATCTCCATGATTTCAAATACCATTGTTCAGAAGTGCGAGGTTGGCATTGATCATGATATTAACCATTTGTTCCCTATTGGCGTCTGATAATTACAATTTAAGTCTTCTCAAAATACTGTACGATGAGATAATTGATTAACAAGCCATGTAGCCACCACTGCGGTAGGGAGCAGTGGTGGCTTGACTAACTTGGCGTCTATAATTATGTTTATCCTGATCTCCCTGCCTTGTGCATAGAGACAAATAATAAAGTGTTGCATTAAATCTAAAAAAAACTTCCATTGTAAAAACTGCATTATACCAGAAACAGCAATTATCATATATTTGACACTGATAAACATACACCAAAATTGATTACATATGAATAAGCCAAAGAAAGGAAAGGTAAATGAAAGCTGAAAGAAGAGAGTTTATCATGGCATTCTAAAGGAAACCAAAATGACATCCAAGCAAGAAATGTTATCAATACGCGAAAAACGGGAAATGTCTAAACCATCAAAGAAAACGGAATAATTCCTAGATATGCCATAATATCTATTTTTTTTGTGGAAAACAATGTAAACGACAAAATGTCATTTCATTATGCAGGTAATTTATCGTGATTTAGATTTTCCTAATACTCTTACATTTCACTTCATTTCTACATGATGTTCATTCACATCCAAGCACAAGCAGTCATATATCTACCATATTTTTAAAGAATGTAGAAAGGATTTTGAATAATGAGCGTCTTTTCAAAATCTAAAACTTAACCTGATATTGAAGAGTATTTCCATGGATATGGAAATATATTCAGTCATACTCGTTGAAAATGAAAACGACACCCATTGATAATATCTAAACGTTGACAAAATTGATATTGAAACAGTGCCACATGCGATTTATGATTTTAAATTGTAAAAACAAACACATCTTTTTAACACTGCATCAGACCAGAATTAAAGCCTCACATCATCATTCATTCCTAGCCGGTGTGTTTCTTTTCTCGGGCAAAATTCGCCGGTATCAAAGCGCAGACATTTTATAACCTTCACGTTGCCTCTATCGCTCATTTTCTCTCTGCCAACTATAAAAGAAAACCATGTTTACAAGGAATCGACAATGATTTGCGTTAATTGAAAGTTTCACTTTCAATTATCAATCATTTACATAGTGTAATATATAGAAAAATAAGTTAGATGAAAGCTGAAATAAGAGAGTTTTTCGTTTTCCTCTATAGTGCCATGATAAAGGCATCCAAGCTAGAAGTGTGATCCTTCCTCCGAATCTATATGCGAAATAAAAGCTAAAGGAAACGCACTGGTCTAACAAAAACCAAATAAACATTACCATATTGCTCAATAGTCTGACACAACATCAGAGGAGGCAGAAAGAGAGTAAAAATAACACATAAAAGACTAAATACAAATGGTGGCATTGCTCAAGAGGAAAAAAATAAAAAGAAACGTAATTAAAAA